>OZ032124.1:9599287-9604287 GCA_964026355.1 Pseudorhiza aurosa | reverse complement strand
GTTTTGCTATGAAGATTGCCATCAGGCAAAAGTCTGCACCCAGCAATACACACTGAAATATCATTAACAAGACAAGATTTCTGAAAATCAACGCATTTGCTTCTTTAGTTTTGAAATTGTGTTAAATTTTTCCAGTGTTGCTAAAGTTGCAGAAGATGTGGAGTGAGAAATCAACATTCCAGAGGTAAGAATGCGGTTCAAGAAAGCTAATAGTACGTTACTTTGAAACAAAGTTAGTTGTGTGGATGGATAAGGAAAGTTTGATTTGAATACGAATAGGATCATGTAACAAAGCCTCGATGGTTGACCGCAAATCCTGGGTGCCATTGTTTTGGCTGAGAGAAACCTCTGCTCTCCGCTCAATACTCTTGTTAGCTTCTTCCAGTTTCAAAACCTGGTAGTATTTGCATCTGCCTGTCAGCAATGGCATCGAATCTGAGGCATCTTCAGCTTGCAAAACAGGTATGATGAGCCTTTTAAAGTCTTTGTGTCCGATTTCTGAAGTGTAGTGCATTCTCTGCATTTTGCATGAAGAACGATTAGCTAACAAAGGGACAAGGGCAAAACCAGACTGAAATTGGCCTATGTCATTTTCAAAACATCATTCTGACTATTCGAACCACATGCTTGCAAAATATCTGAATATTTTTGCATTTGAAACCAGTAAATTCCCAAGCAACCACACTTTCATCTTAGATTACAAGGTTGCAGAATGCAAAACTTCTATCTAAAAGGAGCTTTACAGAAAGTTCAAAGCATCAAGCAAAGAGAAAAGACAACAAATCAAGTGGTAGGTCAAAACCAAAATATTTCAGTTGATCATGATCTCCGAAAACTTTTCTCCACTCAGATCCTCGAAGTGCTTTCATTTAATTGGAAAGAACACGTTCCGGAAATTTTTAGGATCTTTTCTTGCGTTCTACCTAGCAGAATAAGGTATAAATTTGTGCATTAAGAGGCTTTGCTCATCAAACAGTGTCCTGGCTCCCCCTCTCGATGTGACAGGACACATTGATGCGATGCGACACCTCGTGATTTTTACACCTAAATTTACAACAAGCGAATGATTCTCCTTACCCAAAATGAAAGTCAAGGTTAGCATTGGACTTGAATAATTGACCACGAAACTTGGGAGCAAATTTTCCGCACTGAATCCCATTTTCACTGAATTCCTTTATAGACTGAAGATACAATTTATTTCCGAACCTGCTTAAGTGTCGTAATTTAATTTCCAAAATAACAGTACAAGTTGGAAATTGCTCTTGAAAATTTGTGCATATTCAGAAGAGCTATCTCAATTTTGCAAACATTGCTATGATTGTCCACCACAATCTCACAAGCCAGTGGCAAAACCTAAGACGCATTGAAAGGACCAAAAATGTTATGATCATCCTTAAATGACAGCGTATCATTAAGAAAAAGCACCTCCAAGCTAAGAATCCAGTCAGCTACATTCACATCTCCAGTCAAAGTCAAGGAACTTAGGAAACTTGAATTTTTTACTTTCTAAGAATCGACTCAAAGCGAAGCAAAGGCTCAAAGAACCATTGATACAAGAAGTAGAACAGCTTTGGGCATTACCGAAAAAACAGAAAATAAAACACCATTGACGACAATGGTGCTCAAAAGCAGAAGTGAAAATTCCAATGACCAGACAGCTGCTGCATCCAACAGGACATTGTCTGAGACAGAAACAGCAACACCAGCAGAGGTAGTTGCAGAAGCTGCTGAAGCTGCCACCAAAGTGGAAGAGACATCCACTGCATCAACCAAGGCGGCATCTGAGGCACCAAAAGAGGTAGTTGAAGTAGCTGCTGAACATGCCACCAGAGTGGAAGAGAAAGGTGCTGCTGGATCAACCGAGGCATCTGAAGCACCAGCAGAGGTTGTTGAGGGAGTTGCTGAAGCTGCTACTAAGGTCGAAGAGACAGCTGCTGCATCAACCAAAGCGGCATCTGAGGCACCAGCAGAGGTAGTCGAAGGAGTTGTTGAAGTTGCTACCAAGGTCGAAGAGACAGCTGCTGCATCAACCGAGGTGGCATCTGAGGCACCAGCAGAGGTAGTTGAAGAAGTTGTTGAAGTTGCTACCAAGGTCGAAGAGACAGCTGCTGCATCAACCGAGGCGGCATCTGAGGCACCAGCAGAGGTAGTTGAAGAAGTTGTTGAAGTTGTTATTAAGGTCGAAGAGACAGCTGCTGCATCAGCCGAGGCCGCATCTGAGGCACCAGCAGAGGTAGTTGAAGAAGTTGTTGAAGTTACTACCAAGGTCGAAGAGACAGCTGCTGCATCAACCAAGGCGGCATCTGAGGCACCAGTAGAGGTAGTTGAAGAAGTTGTTGAAGTTGCTACCAAGGTCGAAGAGACAGCTGCTGCATCAACCGAGGCGGCATCTGAGGCACCAGCAGAGGTAGTTGAAGAAGTTGTTGAAGTTGCTACTAAGGTCGAAGAGACAGCTGCTGCATCAACCGAGGCGGCATCTGAGGCACCAGCAGAGGTAGTTGAAGAAGTTGTTGAAGTTACTACCAAGGTCGAAGAGACAGCTGTTGCATCAACCAAGGCGGCATCTGAGGCACCAGCAGAGGTAGTTGAAGAAGTTGTTGAAGTTGCTACCAAGGTCGAAGAGACAGGTGCTGCATCAACCGAGGCGGCATCTGAGGCACCAGCAGAGGTAGTTGAAGAAGTTGTTGAAGTTGCTACTAATGTCGAAGAGACAGCTGCTGCATCAACCGAGGCGGCATCTGAGGCACCAGCAGAGGTAGTTGAAGAAGTTGTTGAAGTTACTACCAAGGTCGAAGAGACAGCTGCTGCATCAACCGAGGCGGCATCTGAGGCACCAGCAGAGGTAGTCGAAGAAGTTGTTGAAGTTACTACCAAGGTCGAAGAGACAGCTGCTGCTGCATCAACCGAGGCGGCATCTGAGGCACCAGCAGAGGTAATTGAAGAAGTTGTTGAAGTTACTACCAAGGTCGAAGAGACAGCTGCTGCATCAACCAAGGCGGCATCTGAGGCACCAGCAGAGGTAGTTGAAGAAGTTGTTGAAGTTGCTACGAAGGTCGAAGAGACAGCTGCTGCATCAACCAAGGCGGCATCTGAGGCACCAGCAGAGGTAGTCGCAGAAGTTGTTGAAGTTGCTACCAAGGTCGAAGAGACAGCTGCTGCATCAACCGAGGCGGCATCTGAGGCACCAGCAGAGGTAGTTGAAGAAGTTGTTGAAGTTGCTACCAAGGTCGAAGAGACAGCTGCTGCATCAACCGAGGCGGCATCTGAGGCACCAGCAGAGGTAGTCGAAGAAGTTGTTGAAGTTGCTACCAAGGTCGAAGAGACAGCTGCTGCATCAACCGAGGCGGCATCTGAGGCACCAAAAGAGGTAGTTGAAGTAGCTGCTGAACATGCCACCAGAGTGGAAGAGAAAGGTGCTGCTGGATCAACCGAGGCATCTGAAGCACCAGCAGAGGTAGTTGAAGAAGTTGTTGAAGTTACTACCAAGGTCGAAGAGACAGCTGCTGCATCAACCAAGGCGGCATCTGAGGCACCAAAAGAGGTAGTTGAAGTAGCTGCTGAAGTTGCTACCAAGGTCGAAGAGACAGCTGCTGCATCAACCGAGGTGGCATCTGAGGCACCAGCAGAGGTAGTTGAAGAAGTTGTTGAAGTTGCTACTAAGGTCGAAGAGACAGCTGCTGCATCAACCGAGGCGGCATCTGAGGCGCCAGCAGAGGTTGTTGAGGAAGTTGCTGAAGCTGCCACCAGAGTGGAAGAGAAAGGTGCTGCTGGATCAACCGAGGCATCTGAAGCACCAGCAGAGGTAGTTGAAGAAGTTGTTGAAGTTACTACCAAGGTCGAAGAGACAGCTGCTGCATCAACCAAGGCGGCATCTGAGGCACCAGCAGAGGTAGTTGAAGAAGTTGTTGAAGTTGCTACTAAGGTCGAAGAGACAGCTGTTGCATCAACCAAGGCGGCATCTGAGGCACCAGCAGAGGTTGTTGAGGAAGTTGCTGAAGCTGCCACCAGAGTGGAAGAGAAAGGTGCTGCTGGATCAACCGAGGCATCTGAAGCACCAGCAGAGGTTGTTGAGGGAGTTGCTGAAGCTGCCACAAGAATGAATGAGACAGCTGCTACATTAACCGAGGCGGCATCTGAGGCACCAGCAGAGGTATTTGAAGAAGTTGTTGAAGTTACTACCAAGGTCGAAGAGACAGCTGCTGCATCAACCAAGGCGGCATCTGAGGCACCAGCAGAGGTAGTTGAAGAAGTTGTTGAAGTTACTACCAAGGTCGAAGAGACAGCTGCTGCATCAACCAAGGCGGCATCTGAGGCACCAGCAGAGGTAGTCGAAGAAGTTGTTGAAGTTGCTACCAAGGTCGAAGAGACAGCTGCTGCATCAACCGAGGCGGCATCTGAGGCACCAGCAGAGGTTGTTGAGGAAGTTGCTGAACCTGCCACAAAAATAGAAGAGACAGCTGCTACATCCATGGAGGCCAAGACTGTGACTGATGCTAAGTCTGTAGCTCCTATGGATGTGTCGGAGGAGCAAGTTCCCCTAAGTGAAGGGGAAGGAACATCTCAAAACGAGAGAAGCTTCTCCCCGAATGGTGGGATATTTGCGAGGGCGGGCCAATTTTTAAAACGGTTATTTTTTGGTTAATTGATTTGGTTCCTACATCAATTGTGCCGACGTCCTTAAAAGGATGTAATTTGCGAAAAAAAATTTGCCTGAAGGAAGTATAAGGATAGAATGATTGTAAATGATTTCTTTTGCTTTGAAATTATGTGGAATGGAACATTACGTCAGAGACATGATTTGCTATATCAGCTTTAGGGAAGCGTCGTTGAAATTGTTTCTTGACTTTCAAGTCTGCTAAATCTACACAGGAATGAAACTTCTCTAGAAAAGTACCATATTGAAATAATTTCTAGTAATTCTGCAATTGCCTTGATTACGTCACTCAACAAAGACACATAATGCCCCATTTTAACAACATTTTGAGGAAAACTGGGTACTA
>OZ032124.1:9566787-9594287 GCA_964026355.1 Pseudorhiza aurosa | reverse complement strand
GTCGAAGAGGAGGGGAAATTTCGAGTGTTTTGTTTCTAGTTCTTCCAAGTGTTAGGAGGTCTTGATCTACTTAGGTGTTGAATGCATGTCTGTATGGATGATTTTGCTCTTACAATGAAGTTCTATGTACCACCATGAATCTATGAAGATATCATGCTCAAAGCCAAATTGGTCTGTTTATATATAATGCAGTAGACCGCCCAATGGCAGTTATATTTCGCTTACTCTAACAGAGTTGTATCAAATGCACCTATAAGTATAACAGGATTCCCAGTGTTTGCTTGCCAAAATGCGGACGTGAGCTGCATGCATTAAAAATGCGTCTTTGGATTCAAGTCATGACTTTCGAGTTGCAATGGAGATAATAGAACTGATTGCTGTGAACGGCCTGAAAGGAAAACCACAGCTATTGGATGCTTTGATAAGGTAACTGGCAAATAGAGCCGACACAAAAGTACATTGCAGGTACGCTGTATTGTATCCGTCCAAATCCATTTACTGGACTTTGTCGTACACCCAGAAGTGGTGAATAAACTTTTGAGTGAATGAAAGAACTAGTTATTGAATGAGCTGGTGCTCAACTGAAGCATCTTTTATTGCACACATCTATCTGTTGGTTTTGCTTGATTCGCATCATCGTCTTAAGCATTGATTACCTATTTCTCAACCTGTATTTTCGTGAAGGAAGAAAAGCCTGGCGTAAGTTTTGTTTCGCTTCCA
Organism: Pseudorhiza aurosa; assembly: GCA_964026355.1. NCBI lineage: Eukaryota > Metazoa > Cnidaria > Scyphozoa > Rhizostomeae > Lychnorhizidae > Pseudorhiza > Pseudorhiza aurosa. The sequence continues at coordinate 9,593,567 of OZ032124.1, read as the reverse complement.
TTGATATTGATTATGATATAAAGGATTAAACCGTTGTTCGATCCAGAAACCGAAATGACCGCTTCTGCATTCGAGAAGGCATTAATAGATTCAGTTGAATAAGATGCAATTGGTCTGCTGGCCGGGAAACTCTTGGCTATCAAAGAAAATAGGAAAATGAGATTGTTTGTAAGGAACCAGAAGAAGTTGCCTAGTTTTGTAAATTTAATTTATAAATTGACCGAAATGTATCAAGAAGAACCATCAGAGAATATTAAAACTATTATTTATTTACCATCGATTCAATATTTTTTTATTGTTTCATCTTATTTTATATCTCATTCATACTTTTTCTCTTTTAACAAATTTTTTACAATTGTATTTTTTATACTCGTTTACTGATAATTGGTTCTTGGTCTATTTCTGACTTATTTGGAAAATACCATAACTGAGTTCGTCAGAATTGAATAAGGAGATTTTAAATTCGATCTAGAATGCATCAATAACCAACAGAAATGAGGAATATTTTTAAAGCGAAAGGAATTGCTCAATAAACTTGTAAGGACAGAAGGGTCCATGTTTATACATATTTTAAGGGGATTTTCAAATAAAATCCAAACAAATAACGATTTCAAGTTTTCTGGTTGGTTGACGTTGTACTTCACGTGTGTGTTGAGAGCGACTATGGAGAACAGACGTGTGCCGAAAATGTTAGAAAATGTTTGCTTGATGCCAGGGATGTTTTGGTTACGGTCTTTTTGGTTTGTGTGAATCACACAAGAATGATTGACAGACACATTGTATAAGTTTAAGCAAACAGGATTTGATTCACCGACCACAATAACAATGTGATTCTCATGATTAGGACGATGATGATGATAATAATAATAATAATAATAATAAATAATTCTGATTATCGTCAACATCATCGATATAATCATAGTTATCATTATGATCATCACCATTACCGTTACCACCACCGTCATCATCGTCATCATCATTGTCATCATCATCGTCATCATCGGTCAGCCTGTTCTATGGTGACTGCATTTTTTCGCCGAGCAAATTAAGCGAAAATCGAATCATATACCTGGAACTTGATTACTTTTTTTGCTCAAAACCACCCAGTTTTAATGACGCGAAAACTTGAACAAGCATAGGTTTCATAGAGAACCGTGTTTTCCCTGTAGCTAAGGAATTAAAGACAATTCTACTGATATTTTTAACTAATTGATTCTATTTTATGATACCTTTGCTTATTCGAATTTCATCTACTCAGTCAGGAGTTTCTTATAGGTAAAGATATAGTTAATACGGATTCTAATATTTTGAAAACGCAAGCTGCAATTGCTGTTGAATTGCATTGGTCTCACTCAGTACGCCCTTGTTATGTCTCGGAGTCATGAGCTTCTTTAAAACTGTCAGGTCAGTCTATCACACAATAAATTGTACTAAAACTCAAAAGTGATTTATAGTAAATATAGTAAATAAACAGTCGGTTTGCTTTTAAACAGTTCTTGCTCTGTTCTTCTCTCTAATCCGTTTACTTTCAATTATTCGTCTTGATTTATTGTCTTTGAATATGGTTAAGTTAACTAGCCTCGGTCTTTCTCCATTTAAATCGCGTGGCCATCCATTTTAATGGGCGCTGCCATCCATTTTAATAGGCCCTGCCATCCATTTTGACAGGCTTGCCATGCCAGAGTGAACAAGACTATGCACACTGAAAGGGCAGCATACAATACCTAGCTCTGTATGCATGATGTTGACCAACGTGGCCAGCCTCGCATGCGATCGAAAGAACCGCTATCAACACGAAACTGCCCTGCATCGTAACCAAGCCTACACATTCTCCGTAAATCTCTCTTAATCTTCATCAATGACATCTTCCCTTAGTATTTATATGAAAACGGAACGAAAATCGGTAGTTTCCTGGTAAAAATCCCCCTAAATTTTGGTGCTGATCTTGTCTTGCCCAGTAAGATTCCTAAGAATTGAAAGGATAACCACCCCTCACCCTTCTCATAAGGGACATTTTGTCTTGAATTCAAAACAACAGGTCCGATTTAATCTTTCCAGGGTTGGCACCACATGGAGGACTGGGAAGAAATGCCCTCCCTTAGTCACCAAGGTTGATTTCTAATTAATATGAATTCGATTTGAAAATATTTTAGGGAAGGGGAGGGTAGGGAAAAGGACGGTAAGAAGACGAATGATGGTAAGATTGCTTTGCACAACATGCAGAAAGCTTTTATTTTCCAGAGAGGAGCAATTTGGCACTTTTTTTCAGCTAAAAGGAAACGATATTTGTGCCTTAAAATCAGTAATCCTTTCCATTTCTTTTTGACTGGCATCCTTCACATCCCCCGTCGTTCCTCGCTTGCATCGGTTTACCTCTGTTTCAAATGCATTATTCTCATTTTCATTCTCATTCATATTCTCATCATTTGTTGGAATAAATGTTTTTATTCACTGTTCGTTCACATGTTTTAACGAAATTTGACAAGAAGATCCGAATTAATCTTGGCTTGGCTTGTTGCTAATCGTTGTTGTCTAAAAAAGGCCCTTTTGATATCGTTACTTGCGTTGAATCAACTCAAACTATCTTGAAAGTAGTATCATTCGAAGAGATTTCAATTCTGGAACCTGTGTCTGTTTGTTTGAGTTGCCATAAAAATGCACGAAGCAAACTACACGATCAGGTATTAATTCTGTTATTTCCTTGGCATAGACAACGTATTGTTGACTCTTTTGATTCAACTGCCTCGTGCGTATCCCCTTAATCCTGACGAATTCAATTTACGAAGTAATAATGATCATGAATGAGACGAATGGATTATCTGTATAGGAATCTCTCTTGATGTATTGTCAGTTAGTTGCCTAAGCAATGAGCTGTGTCTTTGATGTTCTATTGTGCAATCCTTCACATGTCATCGCTCGCTGCTCACACGTTTCGCCAGTCTCTCCTCCGTTTGAATTTCTCTGCTTCACGCAATCGAACGTGTCTTGAACGCACGACGCACCAGCGAAACTCGAGCCACATCACCTATCAATCGAGTGACAACTGTGAATGCCTTCTAGGCAGCATCAATGAAAGCATCACATGTAAACATTTCAGTTTGGGCCAAGGTAAACACATGTAGCATAACCGTATTCTGCTTGAAGTCATGCATGCAATTTGTAAACTCTCTTTCTCATAAGTGAGCTTTTTCTTAGCGTGTAATTTTACTAATCTTTGTTCGGTTGAGAAAAGGGATTATCCTTCTTTTTGTACTGTCAAATCGAGCGTAGGATTAATGGTTTTGACCTAGCTATCGACAATTTTCTTGAAAATGTACCAATGATCTTCAAGACACATTCTGTTTACGTTAACCAGACAACTTTTGATATTTAAAAGTGTAGTGTGTAGAGGGGAAGGGTTGGGTAGGAATCTAGGAGTAGAGGGGGTTCGCAGCTCTCCCCCTACGTCACGTAACGCATGAAAATATTTTCATATCTGAAGTCCGAATGCTTGTTATATCTTATTAATATCATATTGATGAACTTATTCCCCACTGAAGTAAGATAATTCAAAGAAATCCGAGTTTTGTTGCCACATTTCGCCACTTTCCCCAATGGAGTCTGATGCTACCAAATGAGATAGCACTTTGATATAAGTTTGCCCTCCAAATGATGGACTTCTCTTTTTCGTTTTCGTGAAATTGTTGATTTATTATATATCTAGATACTGTAAAAAACTAAAAATTCCAGAATATAAATTTTGAATGTTTTAGAAGATTCAACGTATTGATTTGATCATGAATTTTTCATTGTGGTACCACAAGGATATATCCTCCATACTAAGCTGTTTATAGCGCTGTGTTATTTACAGTTGCCAATGCTATAGGCAGTACTTGTTCCCATAGGAGTGAGAGCACATATCCCAAAAGGCGTACCCATTCTCATCCAACTACACGTAGGCCTCAGTAAGATGAATTCTCGCAAGTTCAATGATAACTTTTGAGTTAAAGACAACCAAAGACGTGATCTCCTTGGGACGGTTAACTAAGCTACCCAACTACACAACTTGTTACAACTGCCAAATCAAACCCTTTTGCAAATAATTTTGAATGATAATAAAATATTTACTCTTAATTGAAATAGACACATTTTGGAAGCCACGTTGAAATTCATCCACACATCAGAGTGTTTCTTGTAACATTAGCAATGAACATCTAGGTAAATTCGTCTCCTATCTTTTCCTTTTCTATTAACCTATGTGTCATAATCTATTAATCTATCAATTATGTATCTATGTTACTAAAGACGTCACCAAAGCCTGTCCGCTTTCCTTTTTGATTTAGCAGCAGTGTTATCTTCTGCTATTAAAGCTGTTTCTCTCAAAGCAAGGACCAAATATCCCAGACGATCGTCAGTGTTAATTCACTTTTGATTTTTTCCAATGCTATTTTCGTAATGCCAACAGAATAAAATGGCATAGTTGAATGTGACCCTGTTCAGCCTCTCCCCCAGGCTCAGCCTCTCCCCCAGGCTCAGCCTCTCCCCCAGACTTAATCTCTCCCCCAGGCTCAGCCTCTCCCCCAGATTCAGCCTCTCCCCCAGACTCAGCCTCTCCCCCAGATTCAGCCTCTCCCCCAGACTCAGCCTCTCCCCCAGATTCAGCCTCATAATGTTTTAATCCGTTTTAGTTGTTTGACTTTGCTGGTCTCTGTTCGTCTTTGTTGGCCGTAGTTTTTGCAATGCACTACTGTGCCATGTGCCATTCTCCTTCTCAGTGACACAACCGATGGAGAAATGAAACAGTATGACGGTTTTTAGGACGGTGTTAGAGATCGAGCGAGGGACAGGTCTGTGGGAGAGAGAGGGATTTATATATTTGATAATAGACTCAGATATCTGGCGTCGCTCTTCTATATTTGGCTTAAATTCTACTAGTGACTAAGATGGAAAGGCAAATAGTCTTGCCGCACCCATGAACGCGCAAACAAAAGCCATCATTGCGTAATTAAATTTCGATTTACCATGCCAGTTCATATTCCAGTCTGCAATGAGCAGTGTTCCTCTGACTTGCTTGTGTGTACAATCCTAGTGAAAATATTAAGTTACTTATGATCACATGTTCAAGTCCTAGTTAGAGCAAGGATTTCTTGGTGCCTGTGATTTCAGGTGTTGGAAGGACCGCGATGCACATCAGTTAGCGTTTACCTCTCCATTTTTCTAAAATTGCCTTTTAGTGGCAGGTTACAAACCTCCAGCCTTATTTTTGGTGCATCTGTAGGATTGCACGTTCTCATATGATTTCAGGAAGCAGTAAGCAAGATCTCCCTCTCCGTCGCCGTGATCATATGTTGCTACTGTCATATTATGGTTGATCAATTTCCACCTTTAGAAGGAGTTTCTGTATCGACTTCGTAGTAAAGCTTCCTCCACATCGATCCAGGTAGTCAACCGGTTGATATCAGAGCTTTCAAGTCATTGACAATGGTTTCCACAAAGTAACCATTGGCGGTTTAACTGACATAGATTTGCTGACCAAAAGTTGTTAATTCTGAAATTGGTTCGTATTTTTAATCTGGTTTTAGCTTGCATTTGAAACCCTCGAATTTGATACGAGCGCTATGTAAGGATGACATTTTAAACCCACTGAATTTGTGGTCTCTTCAAAGCGGGGTGCTTTTAACTGCTTTTCAAATGTAACTTGTTTTTATAAAACTCGTTAAACCGTCAGAGCAAAGCGAGACACCGCAGTCAGTCCTAATTCGATTTCAAGCAAAAGCTTGTTAGCATTTTTTATCTGCCCTCTAAATCATGAGGATTACAAGATAAAAAAATTCACTCAGTTTCCATGAAATGTTTTTAACTTGATTTAGGTTGAAGTTTAACTGAATCTGCACCTTTTTCATTATTCCCCAAAGAAAGCATGAGCCAACCAGATTCCTTCTTCCATGTCCACAAGCGCGTCTTCATTTTACCTCATTCCTGCGCCCAAGCTGCCAATCCCATCCTCTCGAAGTCTTTCCCCTTTAGTCGAGAAAGGTTTGTCGATGGCTTTAAACAGTTTTGAGTTGATAATGCTCAAGATACACGGTACACTCGCTTTGCATGCAGTACATCCTGGATGCAGCCAAAGAGTTTCTAGTTGGCACACCCTCCTCCTTCCCTCCTTCCCTCCTTCCCTCCTTCCCTCCTTCCCTCCTTCCCTCCTTCCCTCCTTAGTAGCATCCAGCACTTCGGGAAAGGGCATTTGCGCTCCACACACATTGCTGCCATATGGCCAGCTGCTAACTGCACCGTCCCCCTCGCTTTCACAAAAGTGTCACTCAAAAGGTGACAAAACGGGGATGCGTGCCGCCATACTCGCCAGAAACTGCAAGGAAATTATTTAAAACTTTGTTTGTTGGAATAACCTATAAAGATTGGTGGTTGTTTATGGTATACGTTGTTTGACTGGGCAGTCAGACATTTTGTTCAACAGTATTCAGCACCATTCATTAGCACTGGGTTTTAAGTCAATCTAATGCATCCAGAAGATTTGTATCAATATTTCCAAATGTTTATTTTTTATTCTGGTGTCGCTGCGGAGGCAAAGTTTGCTGCCCAATTGATTCAGTTAGTGGTGCTAAGCCGACGAGTCTTTGACACAAAATCTGCCAACGGTCTAACCGAGCGGCTCGGTGATTGGCCTAACCACAGCACTGTTTCTCTGCTTGAAAAAGTACATGTTCGCGTTTTGACTTCCCATCAACATCAGTTCATAGTTGCCCTTGTATTTACTTAAGTTGGATCGCGCTAATCTAATGTGCTGGTGGATCGCTCCAACCTCTGACCTTTCTCTACTTCCAATCATATGTCCCTCTGTTTACCTTCCTTTTTCCCATCTTTGCTCATAAGCCTTTCCTGGTGATCGACACCTTCATCTGTTTTTCTTAGCTTAGTCAAGGTCATGATACCCGACCGTTTCTTTTCTTTGAGTTCGAATAAATATCAGTGGTAATTCAAATTTCTTTTGTCAGTTGTGGCGTGCAAAGTTTGCCGTTCCATTTCTATCGCTGTTTTTTAATGTTTTAGTTTCTCAATATTCTTTCGTCTTCAACTGTCCTTACGTTTCACTTGCTTTCTTTTTCATCACAATTGCTCGCTCTCTCTATTCTAAATTCATATAGACGGGAAACCCTTTCTTACGTCTTTTGCTGCTTTCTGTCCCTTGTCTGTCCCTGGCTTTCTCTATTTCTTCGGCTGTTTTTCCTGCGATCGACAAAGCGCGAGTCATGTTCCAAGATCTTGAGTTTTCCTGCAGTCTGGGACAAGTCCTTAACTTGGATACGATTGCTGATGAGACAGAATGGGACGTTGATTTCACGGATAGTATTCTCGCATCTTCTTCATCAAGCGGATTTTTTGAAACTGCTTTCGAATTTTTGGGTCATGGTAAGTGCACGATCTTTTCACGTTGCAAGAAAGTCTTTCGTCTCACTTTGCGAATGGAAAGCAACTCTCTTTGTCATTTATTGATCAGTTCATGAGAACGTCCATTTTGCAGACAGAAATCAGCGGTATTTCTTTTCGTCGTAAAGAGGTGTTCTTCGTAAAGAGGTGTTCGTCATAAGTAGCTGTTTCCTTAAACAGATGTGTTTTTGAAATTAAGGTAGTATAGCACAGGATCTTAAGAGGTGTCAGATCAAGAGGTATCGTTTAAATGTAATCCACCCATTTCCTGCAGTTCTTGTATATGGTGGCTTCTGTTGTATGTTACACTTGTATGAGTTAGTGTGACACCTTGTGCCCATCATATCAACATTGCAGCATCGTAAACCTGACTTACACGAGACGAATTTTTCGCACGAAAATATTCGACTATCAACTGGCACGAAATTGGGTGAATTTTTTGTCCTGAAATGTTGAGATTGGGATCGGCGACGACCCAAGTGTGACAATTAGTGTGACAATGGTACTTGATTACAGGCCCTTTGGTTTTCAGTTCGAGGTGAGCCCTAGAATCAATTTTCATTCAAAAAATGAGGAGAGTCGCTAGTTCTCCGTAATTCAAGACGAAGGACGAATGAGGTATTGTCACGTGGAAGGAAAGGGCGTGGACATGTCTTCTTAGGGTCCTTAAATCTACCTTGGGCCGACAAGGTGGAACACAAAAGACTTTCTCCTTCATCTCAGCCATCCAATGATGTGCAATCATTCTGTTAGCTGCTCTCTCCCAGAATATGTATGGGAGAGACAATAATTGCGTCTCGTCTTGCAACAAGCCTTGCAAATCATGAGTGCATTCTGGCGACACCTTTGAACTCGAATGTAAGGGTAATGTGGTGAGGAGCCCTTTCTACCGTCTCGTCTTTCATTTTCGGATTATTTTTAGTTTATGGTATTAATGTTCTTAACATTTAGATAGCGAATCAAAAGGATTAAATGAATGGCTAACTATTGTTTAATCTCATCTTGTTTTCTCATAAATTTGACCGGCTTTGATGAGACAGAAATGTGATATTCGTGAATGCCACATAATGCCGAAATCAATGCCTCGTAAGGTATTAACAGTGGTATTAGATCTTAGTTAATTGGTCATGTACCAATTTAAGGCACTCTTTGTAAACACTGCGGCTGCCTCGAATGCCATTGCCATTGCCGCTCTTGCATCCCTCGGTGAGGTATCACGGTATCACGTGACTTGCTTTATTTGGATTCAGGGGGTTGTCATTTGTGAACTGAGAAGATTCTCGAAGGGACTGAAGACCTTTCTCGCCAGATTTAAACAGTGCACATATCGTTGCCTTGCTATAACCCATTGTCGTTCTCATATGTGGTTCTCATATGTGGTTCTCAAGACCTGATGATGTACACCAATAGAATCTCATTCACATCTGAAAAATGTCTATCGCTCGACGTCGTCTCATGGGTTTTTCCTTAACAGTTCGCTCACAAAAAGCAGTTGTGCCTTCCTAGGATGCACGATAATCCCAATCAAACTAATTTTTCACCGATAACAAACTTAACGGATGAATTCAACAAAGGCGTTTTAGATTCACGAATTTTGCTTTAATCATGGTGACGTTGGCGATTTCGAATTGCTCTTTACTATTTGTATGCTTTTATGAATGTGATTTGCGTTGTTTAAAGCGATGATCCGTCTGCAAATCGATTTTGTCCAATTCAACCTTGAACAGATACATGTGATTGTTTTGATAAGACACTTTTGTTGGTTTTCCTCAAATATCGAAATATTTTCTACTTAAAAAGAGGGCAACGTGTAAGTTAGATGAAAGGAATAAAAGAAATAATTCTCTTTCAAGGGACGAATAAAGTCATTCATTGGTATCTACTAGATTCTTTTCAAGACAAGTCCTTTCATTCCTCAGTTCATTGTTTCATTGTTTTAAAGAACAATTTGCTCCAAGTTTGTAATGAATAAGTATGAAATGGTTCCGTAGGGCATTCTGCATCGCATGTTGCCTAATAGTCAGGTTGCATATGTTGCTCGCTGTCCGACGGGGTGAAAGAGAAGACCCCGTTGATAAACAAGCCATGTCAGGGTCAAATGCGCACACACAGGCACCTTGCAGAGTATCAACGATTGCCAGCACGTGTTTGTAAAAATAGAGGTCAAGAAAAGCCAAAGATTCCTTGACTATTCAGTTTGAATTGAGTGTTTCATTTTGTCAGAGTTGTGCAAGGGACAAGGGCAAATGGTGATTGTTTCTGGGACAGGTATCTGGGACAGGTTGCTTCGCCCCGAATGTGCCACCAGCCGTCTCATCATTATGAGCTAATTTGGTGCTCAAGGCTCCATCGTCGAATTCGGCGGCAAATTTAACTGAATTTGCTTCAATTCAGTTTGGTTAAAGTGGTTGAGATTTCATTCGCCAAAAGATGAAAGACTTTTCAATTTTACTTAGTCTTTTGATCCTTGCAATAATTTTCCACAAATCGCATACTATTCACATGAGTGGCTCTTTTTCACTTTGCAATGAATCTAATTTGATTATTTTGATATGATTGTGGGTGCGTTTTCAGATCACAATGGTAGCAATGTTCCAACATAAATACACGCTTGTTATTATAATCATTACAGATGAGATAGGATTGCATAACATCATCATCAGAACAGGTCGCCATAAATCTCCTCTCTTTTCTTTTGGCAACAACTGACATGTTTCTAAAGGATCTCATTGCATAATCCTGGATTCTTGATTTTGGTTGAAGTCGGTAGAGTAAGCAGATTTATTTTAAATATCAAACAATCGGCTAAGAATCATCGCCCATTTCATGTTTCATCTTTGCTTTCTCGACTGACCCCCGTCTAACCAACACATCTATCACCTTGCGTCGGCGTTTGTTAAACCTTGCCCTTCTCTCATCTTCATCTGAACAGCACTTCTTTCTAGCGTCGGATCGTGTACTTCAAGTTGTGGAGTTTGCTCACAAGACTGCATTTGTCTGCACTCATGAATTTTTATCAGCACGTTGATAATTTCACTATGATGAACAGTGAATCAAAACATTGTTACTTTGGTGATAACCTAGCTACGCTTTACAGTGAGTCGAGACTTTGCACTCTTAACCTCTTAAAATGTTTCCTCAAGGATTAGAAATTTCACGAAAAGCTTTTACGTATTCTCTATTCTTTACAAGAAAATTTGCTCTCCTTGAATCATCATTGCTTAAAGGCTATTTATAATTATAGAAGGAAGAGTTGTCAATTTTATCAATTTCCCGCCGATTTTACCCTTTTTACTAAACCCAGCCACGCAATGCCTAGCTCCTCTTCCCTGAGTCACAAAAATTGCAAACATTTTGGTTAGAATAAAGAAAATGGAACTTTTTGCAAATTATTGATGAAAGGAGAACGTGACCATGTGCGTTCGACAAATGTAGTAAGTGTAATAGTTTTTAATACCCTTTGTTCATTGATATCTGAAAACTGCTAGGGATTGTATCATGATGAAATACAACTGAAAAAGCTTCGTGATTTTACGCGAAATTCGTAAGTGGAGCTGGGGTACTCGAAGCTTTTTTGTCTGACACTTGTTAGGTTAGCAGTGCTGTTATTTCTCTGATTAGTCACTCTGTGTCATAAATCCAGTTATCTTTACTTTCCTTACTTTGTCTTGATTTAGCGAATAAGCTTTTTGGACTTTGAAGTATTTGGTCAGCTTTAAAGCTGATATAGACCCCTAAGTACCACACGGTAGGGACCGATCAGTTTCAACTGATTTTCACACCTTAAATTTTCTAACTTCGTTTCTATATTGTTCCTCTTTTTTCTTTTGTTCTTTCGTATTGATTTTCTTTACAAATGGCCCTTGCTGCATGCAAAAACAGATGTCGTGCAGAAGCGCCAACGAGAGTGCCTCGCATTTGGCACCGTCAATACTCTAGACATGTCCTCTACCATCTTTGAAAACTTAACATGCCTTATGTTTTAGTGTCATAGTTTTTTGAACGTTCTATGTTCTCTCCCCCGTCATTCATTCAGTAACCTTTTTCGTATTCTTTTTCAAGTGAATTTCTAAATCCACACGTACTTGGATATTTCTGGAAATTTTCTCAATGTTTCGACTGGAAATGTATCCTTGAAATCGTTCTAAATTGTCACGAACTTGTTGTTTCACGCGCCAAATTCAATTTGCAGGATTTCCCACACCCGTTCTATATCAACGCTTCTAATGGTGAAAATATGAAATGTATACAAACTGGATAACGGGAACAATTTATGATTACGCGAAGATACTTTTTACAATAGCTTTAGATTTATTCCATTCCAATGTTTTCATTTTCATCTAATTGTAATCTTTTTATACATTCCAGGCTCATTAAACATGGTTGATAGCTGCTTATCCGACCCCCCTGCTTTGGAAAGTCTTGATTCATACAGTCCATTGTCAGCAGGGGGCAGCACCCCAGGCAGTTCATCGAGCCTTACATTCTTCCCCGCTAATTCAAGCCCGAGCTCTGTAGGCAGTGAACGCCAAATTCTGCCATGCTCTGTTTGTGGGGATAAAGCTTATGTCAAGCATTACGGAGTGATTGCATGCGAAGGGTGCAAAGGGTTTTTCAAGAGGTCCGTGAGAAATAGCCGAAAGTATCAATGCCTTGGCGATCAGATTTGTGATATCGATAGAAAGAGTAGAAATCGTTGCCAGTATTGCAGATTCCAGAAATGCCTAGAAGTCGGAATGAAGCCAGAAGGTGTTTAAATTTTGTTAATCGTTTCCACCCTGAATCATTACATTAAAACCCCTTAATCACTTCATTAAAGCCCATTAATTATTTCAACTTTGAGGAAGGCGAAAAAGATGAAAGCTTCTTATTCTTACACTGAAAATGTATGTGAGGTACAGAAATGATAATTGAAGAAATGCAATCAATGAAGCCGAGTTTCGTGTCAAACTTATTATAGTATTGAAGGATCAGCATGAAATCGTAAGAAACTTACAAACGATAACAGTTTGATGAGACAAGAAGAAGAGTGAAGAAGTTTCTGTGGCCAGTTGTTGAATTTATCCATTATCATTCTAACTAACTAAGCAACAGGAAGCTTAAAAATGAGCAAGCTCAAATGTAGAATAAAAGGATGAGAGCGATAAGGATAACAAAAGAGGCAGGTGCATGGAGCTGTCTCGCCTCGCCTTCTGTCAGTGCTTGTCTTTTCTTGTTTGATCGATTAGATTCGGCTTCAACGTTGCAATAGAAAACGATGAATTTCGGCATAATTTAACAGGATTTATTGTAATCCACTCCATCATCTGTTTCCTACTCAGTTTTATGTTCTTAATTGACAGCTAACCATTCGCATCCACAATTACAAATCGCTTTATCATTCTATCTACCAGCAGTCTGTTCCATTCTCTTGCCTAACCATCTATCAACATCCATTCTTGCAGCCTCTTTTCAATGCTTTTCATCAAAGAGATCATTGAACCGCATACTTCTTTTTGCCAAACTAAAGCATATTTCATTTTCTCTCGTTTTCATGGATGCGGTTTGCCTTCAAATGACATTTTTTCCGTTTCTTTTCATTTTCCTTTTACGCTGACAACCACATCAACACTACCAAATTGGAAAGTCTTGTCTTCTGTTTCGATATTTTCCTTCAAATTTTCTTAGTTTCTCGCAGAATTACTTGATTGAGTATGCATTTATAGGGAGCCGAATTCGCTGTTTCTTGCATACCTTGTAGCTGCCTCCCATCTTTTGCGTTCGCCAGCTTTGTTGTACCCTTATAGGTCAATCGCTCTTTATACATGGAGGTTTTTACCCTGTCCTCTCTATTCAAAACATTTGCATTTTTCAGCAACCAAATTGCTAAACGCTTCTTTTTTGCCGAGTGAGTTAAGCTCTTCATTCTTCGTTCTTCGTCTATATTCATTATTCTCGGTTGTTGCGTTGGACAGCTCTTTTTAGTATTAACACAGGCTGATCTTCAGTAAAGTTGACGCTGTCAAATGGCGTTAAAGTGCAAGATTGTTATGCTCATATCAGCTGTATTATGCATTAAAAAACTATGAATATTGAAAACGAGAGATTATAGTATTGGATACGAGGCTTAGACACAGCAGGGCTTAAATGGCTGGTGATCTACGTAAAATGTGAGACAATTAAGTGTTGGGTATAATCTCATTCGTGTCAATTGGTGTGTTGTGAGTGTGCTTCAGCTTGGTAGTTTGCTGGAAAGTGAAGGCGACTCGAACATTTTGAGTTGGATCCTAAGCTTGATATTTTTGGGATGGTATGAAAATATTTCATCGAATCAATGGGTCTTTGATCATCTTATGGCAAAGAGACATCTCGCCTGGATTGGCCATTTTCAGTGGATTATATGCTTTCATTAAGAGACTGGGACTACGCCGAAAGCATTGATTTTACGCATACATCCAAACAGAGCTACTTTTATTATCATCGGGTTGATGTTGAAGGCAGAAATGGTGTACCTGCGATACTAACTTGTTCGAATTGATATTGATCATTGCTCAGCTGTTCTCTTCGTAACTATGCTCGGTGTCTCGATATTACGTTGAACGAGGAGCTACGAATAGATCGTTCTGTAGCAGCTTCATCTGTGCTGGCAAATTTCTTTTCATATCTGCATCTTGATACAGCTAAGATTTAACCATAAGTGCGATCGGATTTAGCGTTTGGATGGATTGGACTGACCGACCAGTCAGTTAAAGCAGGTTGCAGCTTGTGTGCAACTTCGTTCTCATTGTTTCTCGCTGTTCGTAATGATGATTGAGTGTTAATGGTGGCAATTAATTTGCGGATTTCACGACGGGAGTTTTTTGCTTTGATGTCGTCATGTCTTGGTCAGTTTCAGGTAAAAAGAAGAATTTTTTTAAGAACGGACGGCTTTTTTGTTCAGCAAATCTTCCATTTGGCCGCTTTTCGACTCTGTTTGAAATCGATTCATTTCATTTCGATATATTCTCTGCCTTAGTTAATCATGTAGAATTATTTCACAGAAGAAAGATTGTTTGCGCGTTTGCACTTTCTACTTTCTATGCAAAGCATGAAGAAGCTTCATTTCTCATGCACGAATACTGACTGTATCGTAAAGACTTGTCGATTCCTTCTAACTTCACCTGGGTAATTAAGTTCAGTGGCTTCTCGAAATGCTGTCGTTAAAGTATCTGCGAATGATGTCTCGTCAAACAAATTTTTAGAGCATTTCATATTTCCATATGAATTTTTCCAGGAATTTCTTTCTTAATTTCACTTTTGTTTGGTATAATTTAACAAAAAGTTGCAAAATGGATTTCATTTCAATTTTGAATTTCACATTTTCAGTCAATTCTTATAATTTTTTCTTCAGTTCTTCCTTTCCTTGTTTCATTCTCTCTTTGTTTCATTCTTCATCCTCTCAATCATTTCTTTTAGCTGTTCAAGATGAAGCATTAAAAAAAGAGAAAAAAGAGACCGGAAAACGAAAGGTTTCGAGTGGGTCTAGCAGTACTTCAAAGGGGAGTCCAGTTGAAGTGACGTCATCAAGGGTGGAGATGCCGTTGATACCAATAGATTCGATAATAAGTGCAGAGAGTATGGTAGATCCAGCTATTCCAGTCTTCGCCAACACCAGTGTGGACCCAATCCGACACGTCTGCCTTGCTGCAGATAAGCAAGTATGGACACTCATTTTCACTGCCATTTTGTACGTAAATTAAAGTAATGATGAACTGAAAAGTCGGAGCGGTTATGGGGCAATGAGTCGAACTGCCTCCAGCCGCTCTACTATGTACAGATGCCTCCAGCCACTGCACCTTATAGAAATACTCTGTAAAAATGCGACTGCATTCTTTATTTATGCAAGGGTGCTTCTTTTCAAAGCTTGAGTTGCCTAGCACACTACATTCGCACTCTCAGTGAATATCCCAAAGTGTTAAACCAGACAAGATGCAATAGATTCCAACTACACATGTCACAATGTGATCAAATGCCTTATCTTCTGTATTTTTTACAATGCCTTATCTTCTTTACTCCGTTCACAGACGAATTTCCCAATCTTTTGGTTCGCTATCGATGTCAAATTCTCAATATTTAATGTTCTGCTTGTTAAGAGATGCCAGCTGATAATTGTGCCCTCATTTCTTCATTTCATCTTCTCTTGCTTCTCAATCATGTGATAAATTGACCAGTTTATATCATTGCTCATTCAAAATGTGCTCCTTTTTCATCTCAAATCGAATTCTGTTGAAAATATCTACTTGGCTTGAACGGTCGCTTTCTTAAACCTTTTTGAAGCGAAAACGCAATGTTCGAAATGCCAATATTGTTCTACTACTCGGAGCCCGTCCTTAGCAACGGTCTATTGCTTTGGCATGGTTACTTTTCATCCGTGCTCCATTGTAAAGCAATTTCGAAAAAATTAGATTAAACGATTTCAGATCGCATCATGAATTTCCATGTTCAAATCATTTACACTTGATTGATTGCGTGATGTTGATTGATTAAGTTGTTTGACCAATATGTTCATTAGCCTCGTCATTGATTACTTGGCTGCATCTTTAATCAATTGATCGAATGATTTTTTGATTATCAATCGATGTATTCTTTCAGCTCGCATCTCTTGCGGAATGGGCCAAGAAATTACCTCACTTCACAAGCCTCGATATCACAGATCAGGTTGTCCTTCTTCAGTGGAGCTGGCCCGAGCTCTTGATAGGTGGATTTTGCCATCGTTCTTGTGCAGTGAAAGACGGAATCCTTTTGGCTACAGGTAATTACTCTGAAATTAAGTGAATTTTCAATTACTTTTTTATGTCCTCAAAAACATTTGAAAATGCTCACATTCATTAACTGTTCCTAAATGGCGGGTTATTTTCAAACATGGCGCAGAACTAGCTCGATAGCTAATATGCGTACTCGCAGATTCTATGGTAAGTGGTTCGAACCCTACCTCCAACTAAATGGTCATAAGTGAAGGAATCGCCAGACTGCTGCAACCCCAGGTGCGTGGAAACGACGGCATTGTCGTTTCGGACGGAAGGACCAAGAGATAGCTCTTTAAACATTGTCTTTCAGTATCCAAAAATCCAAAGCCACAAGGTGTTCTCACACGAAAAGTGAAAAATAGCAAACTTTTTTTTAGTGAGTTCTGTTGAGGAAAAGCCATTGCGGCATATACAAGCCCCAACAAAAACTGTTCGATAAGCATTGCCTCTGAGTGCCCTGAAATCTACTTTTAGATCCTCGATAAGCAGTTTCAGCAAAAGCTTTCTCCTTTTTATCCCACCTTTTGCTACTCATCAAATGGTGTATGAAAAAGGTAGATTGTTAAGTAGGAAATCTTGTAAGAATTCTCATTTTAATAAGTGGGTCATTTGCTGAAAATGGCAGGTCATTTCATTTTGTGTGTTTTGATAACAATCATGCGATTTTATTGCAAGGTCGTTATACATAATCTAAACAAGATCCAGGGATCATTGTAATCCTGCTCTGTCTTGCTTGCGTTCTTTATTTAGTTGATTTTTCCCTTTCTAGACGAGGCTGCTCCTTTTGTTTTCCTTTTAATCTATCGCATTATTCATGCTTTGAATTTAAGGTTAAAATGTCTAAACAATATTGACAGCCATGTTTTCATCTTTTTTCTTGTGCGACAGTGTTTTTGCTCGAATTTCAAACTGTTGTTTTGAATGTTTTCGTGTCAACATTGTTTCATTTCTCGATTTCTTGCCCAATTGATTCATTGATCAATTGATTCGCAGATTCATTGATTAATTGGCTCATCTGCCTCGTTTCAGGCTTGCATTTAACGAGAGACAACCTTAAGAAAGCAGGTGTTGGTGCCTTGATCGACAAGATTTTTGGAGAAGTGATTGAAAAGCTGCAAGAGATGCAACTTGATAGGGCGGAATGGGGTTGCCTCCGTGCCGTCATGCTATTCTCACCCGGTACAGTCGATAATTTTTTTGCAGTTTTCAATTTTTCCACCAAAGCATTCTCATACCCGTGATTTCTACCTATTGATTTCGTCTTATTTCCATAATTTGGTCAGACTTTGAATGATGCTATAAAATTAATTTCGTTTGTGTTTATAAGTTGATAGCAGCATTCTGGAACTCAACCTGTTAACCTGTATCAACATCAATCTTATCATAATAATCATTTTCATGGAGGACAAAATCTTAGGTATTCAAGCAATAGACAACCCCTCATGATTGAAAATAAGCTTTTCGCCATTTTGGACGTTGAACTTTTTTCTTGAAACATGGAATATGAACGAATTAGTAATTGCAAAGTTTGTATTTGATAATTATTTTGCACGATGCTAGCAGAAGTAAATTTTTCATCGTTTCATTTTGCATCACCCATTACAATAATCATCAATCATCATCATCGTCATCATCATCATCATCATCATCATCATAATCATCGTCACCACCATCATCATAATCATCGTCACCACCATCATCATCGTCATCATCATCATCATCATCATCATCATCATCATCATCATCATCATCATCATCATCATCATCATCATCATCATCACATCATCATCGTCATCACATCCTCATCACATCATCATCACCATCATCATCATCATCATCATCATCATAATCATCATCATCGTCATCACCATCATAATCATCATCATAATCATCGTCATCATCGACAAACCAAAGTTTTCCATCCCTTACTTTCTTTACACGTGGTTCACCTCATCTGCCTCTTTGGTTTGCTAAGTTATTTATCAATGCAACGATATATCATTAATATCCCTATTTGAAACTGCGTTTTTATCTCTTCTTACTTCATGAGTTCCCCTTGTTCCTCATAATTTTTATGGACTTTGAATTTTCAGACGCCAAGGGCTTAAAAGACGTACAGCAAGTGGAGACATTTAGAGAAATGTACAGTGCAACGCTAGAGGATTACATGAAGAAAACAAAGCCTGACCAGCCAGATCGATTCACCAAAATAATACTCCGTGTACCCGCACTGAAATCAATAGGTCTGCAGGCTCTAGAACATCTGTACTTCTTTAAACTGATAGGTGATGTTCCCATGGATACGTTCCTTCTGGAAATGCTTGAAGTGAATCAATGATCCATTACGTGTTTAGACGGAAGGACTGGATGTTATTTATCATAAGTTTTTGCTCATCAACCCTTGGTCAGTGTAAAATTGTAGTCTAAGAAATAGCAATGCAAAGGACGAGAGTATCGGTTAATGGGTTAACGAGTGTAGATGTAGCTTCGTGATGATCTACCTTCGGATGTAGAATGAACAGTCAAAAACATTCGAGTTTTGCTTGTCCTTTAAGTTGTTCCAAGTCTTAGTGTATAGGGTTGCAAGAAGTACTTTGTCATACATTTTATCTTTATTTACATAAGACTTTTTAAATGTCCTGCGCCTTATATTTATTGCGTGTTTCAATATGTAATTTTGGGGACAAGGACGGTCAATGGATTTCAATGCGCAAAGTTCAAAGATGCTTTCATCTTGTGAATTTTGTTAGATCATTCATGCAAAGGTACTGTTGTCTCATAAGCATTTGTGATTCATAGTTCGTAGAGTTTGTCAGCTTACCGAACGAGTCAGATCTGCTTGTCAACTGAAAGAGTCACATTTCTCTCGACATTATAGCAATTTTAATCCTTGCAAAACAACAAATGGTAGTACGTCTTGAGAAGTTTATTTTCATCTTCATGCGAACATTCGTACTGATATTTTGACAATTTTTCGTTTCTTTGCTATTACTTTTAATTTCTTTTCGATTGAGATTTTTAGCAATCTTTAGCGAGCAGATTCCTAGATTTTATTGTAAAGGTTTCCTTCTTCACCCCTGTGCAGCAAAACGGGTTTCGGGTCCCATAGATGAATCTTACAGAGTCAATTTTAGAACAATGTCAAATATTCTTCAATGCTCTCTATGCCACATGTTAGCATTTTTAGTTGGTTGTAAATTTATTTACTCAATTAAGCCGATAGCTTTGGCAAAACCAAACAAGGTTCACAAAAATTGCACCAAAATCATCTGCAGACATTGTCCTCTTTTTATCTCCAGGTAAGGTACAAAAAAGAAAATTTTCAGGATTTCTTCAAATTAGTCCTGTGAAATATAATACACATCTAAAAAACGGCCAAAGAAAACGGAAGTGTCGAAAATGGCCTAATTTCATTAAAAACCAAGGTCACTATCATGAAAAGCTTGATTCTGAGCAGCCCTGGCTTTTTTCGCAAGCTTCCTCCAGTTGCTCCGGTCATGAGAAAGTCTTGCAGTTTCAGCCAGGATCCATCGAGTTACTATTTCTTTAATGTGAACGATCAGGCGAGTTTTGGTCTGCCTTTACCCTCCTTTCCGATTACAGTGGAGGAGAGTTCTTTCGAGCTGAGCGTATGGCCGATGAAAGTTAGCTGGCAATCATAAATGATATTCAACTGTCTGTTATAATACTTGACCTTTTGTAGCATATTTTCATTGGTTTTCTGTACTCGCTAACTAATTCGTAGAATTCTGCGATAAAGCCATCATTCGAAACTATCTAGCCTTTTTTCTGTCCTACGCCTTCAAATCTCAGCAATTTTGAAAGGTAGCGATGTAGAAAGTGAGAGATGTTGGTAACCTAGTTTTAGTCTTCAGAGAGATGTTTCCATCCCTCCCTATATCATTGTGATAGCAATACTTTAAGGGTCATCGCGGTTATTAGCACAAATGTATCCAAGGTAGGTGAAAGCAGCGACATTTTCAACTGGTTCATTGTTGACAGAGATGTAGGAGTCGGTCGTCCTTTGTTGCACCAATAACTTCTCGCACTTTCGAGACCTGTCTTTTTTGCGCTTTGGAATAGTCTGCTGCGTTCTCAGTCATTCTTAGCATTACTCACAAGATCTTGGAGTTTATCTCTGTTTGTCACGATTAGCACAACACAATGAGTACATATCAAATTCGCTACTTTGTGAGAAAGACCATTTCAACTTTTCCTTCAAACTCGTGCAGGGCTATTCCCGCTTCTTTTTATGAGAAGATACTAAACAAGTAGGGGGGCAAGATTCAGCCCTGTCTGCCCCCTTGTGCAATCTGAAACCATTCGGTTGGTCCGTAAGTCCTTCTCACAGTGACTCTTCATTGGCCATACATGAATTTGAGTGGCAATTCGATATGGATGGGGAATCGATTTCGTACACTCCGCTTCAAAAGGTCATCACAGATTTCCATGTCAATCAGTCGTCATCATCCTTCGACTAACCAATAACCAAAAGAAACAGATCTTTGTCTCGTTCCCGGTTATCCTCAAGAACCATTTTCAAATTCAGGGTTTAGTTTCTCATACCTTTGCTCAGCCCAAAGCCAAACTGTTCCTCTAAGATTCAGTCCTCCATTTTGGCATCATCCGTCTAGCAATGATCTCCAACAGAATTTTGTTGCCATGATTATTAAGAGCGATGGTTTTCCGGTGTGATTGGTTGATAAGAGCAATGGTTACTGCACTGTCGCTTGTCCCTTTGTTGAGTTCATTCCTATGAAAATATATATACATACCGTGTTTCGCGTAAAGCTTTGGGCAGCAACCTTTCCATCTATGTCGAGACTGATTCACCATCTAATGTTCATCAGACAGCAAAATCCCATCCTCCTTTTCTATTGCACAGGTTACAGCCTTGCTAAATTCAGGCTAACAGAAACAGAGTTCTTCTGAAAGTCTTCCATTTTGTTCGAAATAACTAAGGAAATTTAAATAGTGTGAATGTAACTTTTCATGTAATTAAATCGGAAGTTTTTTGTCTATCAATGTTCATCAGTGATCACTGAAGAAAGTAAGATCAGGTATCCAGATTTTTCTAACTTTGCTTTTCAGAGGAATCAAATATAAAAAAGATGATGACTGGTTTGCTGTTACATTTTACATAAAAAGTTGACTTCAGATACACAAGGGGGATTCTTTAAAAATAACTAAATGTTACATAATTGAAATCTTTCCTGAATAATATCTTTAGAAAGAAGAGGTATTGTTCATGGCTCTCTTTAATTCCTTTTTCTTCTGTCTCCTTGTGACTGCTTCCTCAACCTGTACAATAAAAAAGTCGTTTAAAAAAGAACGGATAAATAACAATGATGCAGGAACGAGTTTGCAAAGTTGAAATCTCTAGAATACGTAACAACGAATTTGCACTGCAGAAATCTCTAACAAAAGATGCTTCTATAAAAAATTGAAGTAGAAAAATTTGTCTGTTAAGAGGATGCCAAAATGAATACCTTCAATAGGTCGGAAGCTGGGGGTAGCTAATTAAGGATGAGAAAAATGTACTAGCCTTTGATTTTAACTGTCTTAATTCCAACTTCAACGGAGAATCCTTTTTAAAAAAGAAAAGACTCATAAAATTTCACATTGTAAAACTATTAAGAAACAACGCGACTTAATCCAACTTAAAAAAACTAAAATTGCAATTTTGTTATTTGATGCATAAAGAAGTATTCCTTTGATTTATGCTTAAATGAAATTTAGCATAGAAAGTATGGCAAGTAGAAAGCTGAAAATGAAAATACTCTGGAAGAAAGGAATAATGAAATAGTAATGGAGATGACGATATCATAGAAAATTTGACAACTTTGCAGCTAATTTTTTGCGCGATTAGCGTTTACCGGGCGGATTAACTAAATGAAATTTCAAATGAAGGTGGACAAGGGGAGAAATTAGAGCTGATGAGGGAGGGGGGAGAAGCCAACAGTAAGACAACATACGTCAGATAATTTGGAACGAGACAACGTAGAATTTCTTAACCTCGATTCGAGAGCAGACACGTGGTTATCCTGAAACGAAAGCAAGGGTATCAGATTGATCAAAAGCAATCTTAGCGATCGAAATTAATCTTAAGTCTAATTGATTCCTTCAGGTTTTTCGATGAAACTTAATTGTTCACATATTTATACTCAGAAATGTTTAATCTGGTTGGATTTACCGTGACTTAATTAATAACTTTAAGCGTTTGGATTGGCTAATGAATGTCAGAATTCCTTGAGGATCACACAAAGAACTTACCACATTGTCATGCTCTGGTATGTTACAAAATTCATAATCATCATCATAAGAGACATTCTTTTTACAGCCTTTTTTCCTCTTCTTTTCAGCCTCCTTCTCATTGTGATGATGCACGTAAATCGAGCCTTTGTCCACATTTGCATTTCCACTTACGATGTCCTCCACAAACAAATCATTTGCTGCCCCGTAGTGGTAATGATGAACAGTTGACATCGAATTTTGACCTACAGGAGTCCTCTGCTGTGGAATGTATGTCTGCCCTTTTGTCACTTCCAAAACACTAGGTCTCAAAGGGGTGTACGAAGGCTGCGAATTTCCTCCTTCGCGAGGCATCGAAGTTAACAAATATGACACGTTGCTCTGTAGATCAGCGAGCGAATGCTTAATGGCCTCGACTTGACTTGAAAGATCACCGAAACGAGGATCTTGAAAAGAGGAAAAACTACCGAGCATGTAAATCTATTTATGGAAAAGAAAACTGATTTATTGATTGAATTAGTGATCAGCTGTTTCACAGTTACTGGACTGATTGGTTGAATAGTCATTTCAAAGCGACTGATTGATTTGATAAGCGGCTGATTGATTGGATGAGTGATTGATTGATTTGATGAGTGATTGATTTTGGATTTATCGCATCATAATCATCATGATATAACGTCATACCAGTTTTTATTACGGTCATTGTCTGTTGCTGTTCCCTTGAAACTTCTCCCAGCTTTGCACGCAGTAAACTCAATTCAGCCTCTTTCCTTCCCAATTGATCGACAAGTTCACCTATCCTGCTTTTGAAATGAGCTGGAAAATAAATCGGTGCGCAAATGTTTTAAAAAACTATTTGATTTATGAAATTTGAAAACTGAAGAGAAAAGCAGAATTTCGTCGAACTGAAAAACGAATCAAAAGATACTAATGAAAGATGAGGATAATGGTGGACTTAAGGATATGAACTATACGCAGATGTGGATGCACCAAATGAGAAAGAAAGCGATTGATGGAATCGAATGGCTGTCAGTTTGGAGCAATACCAGCACCCATTTGAATCAATAATTCACTTCTGCAATGCTTCGATTTGCATTTGGATAAACGGATGTCTCATAGTCTCACTTCGTCCACTATGGGATGCTTCATTGTCTGATGTAGGTCAGACCAAAAAGATCTTCAATACAATGAAATACTGCTTCTATTTTTCTACGCTGAATTTAAAGTATCTTAAATAGAATTGATCAAAAAGACTAATAGCCAAACGAATCAGAAAACAACAAGGCAGAAGTCAAACTCTTACATGGCCAAATATCTTAGCTCCTTGGAAACGATAAGCTTGCTTGATTAAAAGCGTGGATATCACAATTACATACCAACAAGAGGCTGAGCGGAATCTCGTAGCGATGCAAGCTCTGATTCTCGATATCCCAATGATCTTCTAAGGCTCGCAATCTAGATGCAACATATTCAAAAATTAGAAGTTGAGATGAAAGTTAAAGTTAAGATATCCCAATGATCTTCTAAGGCTCGCAATCTAGATGCAACATATTCCAAAATTAGAAGTTGAAATGAAAGTTTAAGTTAAGATATCCCAATGATCTTCTAAGGCTCGCAATCTAGATGCAACATATTCCAAAATTAGAAGTTGAAATGAAAGTTTAAGTTAAGATATCCCAATGATTTTCTAAGGCTTGCAATCTAGATGCAACATATTCCAAAATTAGAAGTTGAGATGAAAGTTTAAGTTAAGAAACACTTGAAAGACAACTGGAGAGTATAAAGTATTATAGAATGATACGAGCGCAGAGAATGCGACTAAAATTCAGAAATTTTAGTTGGCTGAGGATTTCGAGAAAATGAGGATTTCAACCTTCATTAGAACGAGAAGTTATACTTTGATCGATAGAAAAAATAAAATAAGCTTCAAACTGGAAAGGAGTGAGATCACCTTGCTAGTGCGGTACCATGCTGAGAAAAGGAAATGTCAAGTAGGGTATCCTGCACATCACCTCCAGCTGAAAGTTAGGTACCCCCCATTTAATGTTAAGTGGAAAGAGATAGGGTATCGCGAAATAGTGACAAGTTTGCTTCGAACCCAAGGCTTGCAGCATAATAGGTATTAAATCTAGCCATCATGTCAAATGTCCATTTCTAAATCAATATCTGTCAACTGCCCATAGAGTGAAAAAGAAGAAAGGAAAGAATTTCAATGAAATATGAAAATAAAAAAACCTTTTCATACCTGGCTGAGAAGATTGTTGATATCATTCTGAAGGTTCTCCTGTAAATTTCTGTTCTTTTCGCGAAGATGTCTCTCCTCGTGGCCTCTATTCTCAACCTTAAGGAAGGGAACATTAGAATCGGCATTAATCTAATCATGAAACATGTGTAATATGAAAGGAAGCAAAAGTAAGACAAAAAGGATAAAACTAGACAATGCTGCTGACAAGTTTGACATAAGTAAATGCATAGATTCAGTACAGCAATAGACGTACTGCAAAGTTTATACGATTTAGAGGGTAGTAGAAACCTGAGATAGGACACAGAGCTTTGTGTAACCAAACTGAATCTCGAATTTCTTTCATCAAACAAAATAATTCAGCACTAGATACCGTTTGTTGTAGTTTGTTAATTTCATCAGATAGTCTCTGCTTGAATTTAAAATGGTGTTGTTCCTAAGAAAAAACAAAGAGCAACTGAAGCTAACAGAGTGTAAAAAACTATCATAACATTTGCCGACTTCATTTTCGACTTTCATTATGGAAGTAGATCCCAGGGCAGGTTCTCCTCCTTTCTCTTTCAGCTACTCCCAACGCGGGATCACCCCAGCCGTCTTCCTCCTCCAATCAACTCAACCATAAGGATTGTCACATGATTATGATTATCAAAGAGGGGAATACCCTTCCAAGTGCATCCTCTTCTGCAGCAGCAACTTTCTGATGCAACTTTTCAATTTCGCACGATAAGGAGGTTACTGCCTCTCGTTCATGTTGGTAGGCCTAGCAAAAAAGACAAAAACTTTGGACGTGAATTACATAGGATAGCATTGCATATCAAATTGTAACAAAAGATAAAATTGCTCGTTAAAACATCGCTCAAGAAAGAAAAGCACGACGTATCATATCAAGACGCAGCATTGCATAGCAGGATTACTTAGCATAGCATATCAAAGCGTAATAAAGCAAAGCGTACCATATTATAGCATAGCAAATCATAGCACATCACAGCATAACATAGCATTGCATATCATAGCAGATCATAGCATTGCATAGCAAATCATAGCACATCACAGCATAACATAGCATGGCATATCATAGCATAGCATAAAATAACATAACATGGCATAGCATAAAATAACATAACATGGCATAGCATATCATATCATAGCATGGCATATCATAGCATATCATAGCATGGCATATCATAACATAGCATAGCATAACATAGCATAGCACAGCATAACATAGCATGGCATCGTAAATCATCTCGAAGTATACCATATACAGCAATAGCTCAGAATAAGCTTGAATTCAATAGATGCTAATGAAATTTACTAAAAAATCATACTTCGTTTTCATATTCGAGTTTTAATTCTGAAATCAATCTTTTTAATTGATCGATTTCCTGTTCCAATTCTTTCAATTCTTCAGCATGCCTTAGCCTCTCTTTCTCTATCTACGGATTTAATACACCGTTGGATATAGATAGATGTAGTACATTCAGAATGAATATCACAACAAGATTGCTGTCACCTTACAATTGAAAAAGCTTGTTGCGTAAATTTTTTAAAAGGCATTTTGAATTCAATCCAATTGGTAAATAGCATTTATCTCACAGAAACAGATAAAATAATCCTTCAAGGTTAAACAATTATTAGCTCTTACTGCATCAGTAGCACGCTTTTCAACAAAATTTAGTCTGTCATTCAACGAATTATTCTCGTCTTCAATTTTTGCTAAATTCTCCAACAGACGATTGTTATTTTTTTCAGCCTGAAAACAAAAATTTTCAACATGAAAATATTTCAGCAGTTAATTCATGAATTCATTCCTAAAAATTCGAATAAAATATCCAAATATCTTTGTGAATTTGAGGATAAATGCAATAAAAAATATCTGTCTATTGCGAAGACGGACGTAACTTCGCCACACCAAAAATCTTTTCACCTTACAATAATCAGGAAATCAAACGCCATATGATGGCAGAAACGGACCTTCTGTACAAGGATGGCGTTATGATCCCACATTTCTGTGCAATACTGTCGTCAAGTTGCATTTTGAGAAGAGCAGTTGAAAGAAAACAAAAATTTCATCCCTCATAATGCTTCATTGCCAA
>OZ032124.1:9554287-9561787 GCA_964026355.1 Pseudorhiza aurosa | reverse complement strand
ATACAATAATACACGTTGACATACATTGACATACATCAGCACATATCAACATAAATTAATATAAATTCTTGAATTGATACGAATACTTGCAGATCAATATCAACTTTGTTTACCTGGCCTGCAGTTCTTTGGAATTCGTCCAGCCTTTCTTGCAGTGCATCTAGCTCGTCCTGGACCAACTTCTCCTACAAAAAGATGGACTACAAAATAACTGAGTAAAAATTTAAAAAAGCAATAACCCGCGAAAGAAACAAGAAAATAATGTATTAACATATACTTTAATTAATTACATTATTTGATCTTTCATTCAATGCGTTTTTCAAACGACTCTTGGTTAGTCCCAATTGCTGGTTGCTGTCCTGCAGTTCTTGTTCAACCTACACAAAATTGAATTAGATAAACATGTTACTCGTTTACTTTTTAATAAAAAAAAATCTATATTCCTTTAAGATGATAGTAGTTGAAGACAAGTAGCCCCCTCAACAAGCAAAATCAACGAAAAATTTGGCAATTCTTTGAGTTCAATGCATTCATGGCTGGTCTACAGCTACTGCTGCTACTACTACTAATACTACTAATACTACTACTTCTACTACTACTACTACTACTACTACTACTACTACTACTACTACTACTACTACTACTATTACTATTACTACTACTACTACTACTACTACTACTACTACTACTACTACTACTACTACTACTAATGCTACTACTACTATTACTACTACTAATGCTACTACTACTATTACTACTACTACTAATACTTCTACTAATACTACTACTACTAATACTACTACTACTACTATTACAAGTTATTTGGGATTTTAAGTTCCAAACTGATTCCTTTGTGAAATATAACAAGCCTGACATTGTGGTGATGGAAAAGATTACAAAACAGATATCAATAATTGAAGGAAACATTCCTGGAGATATGAATCTGGTAGAAAGAACAGCAAATAAAAACCAAAAACACAGCCAGCTTGGTTCTGAACTGATTAAGCTGAATGGAATGAGAAATTTTAAAATGATCGATGTTGTAATAGGAGCTACCGGAATGGTCCTGGATTCTACAATCAAGAACTTTAAGACC
Organism: Pseudorhiza aurosa; assembly: GCA_964026355.1. NCBI lineage: Eukaryota > Metazoa > Cnidaria > Scyphozoa > Rhizostomeae > Lychnorhizidae > Pseudorhiza > Pseudorhiza aurosa. The sequence continues at coordinate 9,560,691 of OZ032124.1, read as the reverse complement.
CTTTTTAAAGAAAATTCCACAAACGCATTACAGCTATCTCAGAAAGCTGTAATTATGGGAACTCTTAAAAATATTCAAGTCATTTTGTGGACTTCAATGTGTTAAATTTAAATCTAAGTTGTAGTACTGTGTTTGGAAACTTGTTGTTTCCCCACAGTGTCTAACGTACACTTAATTGTACCCTACATTTATTGTAAAAATTACTACAACTACTACTTCTACTAATACTACTATTATTACTACAATTACTACTATTACTACTACTACTACTACTACTACTACTACTACTACTACTATCTATGACAAGGAGGCTTCTGTTTGTTTGGCCAGTGTTTTCTGATAATTACGTCTAAGAGCACCAAATGAAATCATTTGTAAGTTTATTTCATATTCACTTCACGTGCGCGCTGTCTCGTTTTCGACAATTCCAATTGCGCTCTCCCAAAGTCATCATGCAGCTGCTCTACTTTCGCTTCAAGCTAGAGAAAGAATAAAAAAGGGAAAAATTAACTCAATCAATCAATCGATTCAATCAACCGATCTACCACCCCATCAACCAATCAATGAATCAATCAATGAATGAATGAATCAATCAATCGATAAAAGTAAAAAGATGAATCTTTATACTGGATTTGATACTTCAACTTTAGAGAAGCTGTTATCAATGTGGGTCCAGTGCTTGTCTCCTCAGAGTTACTTCTGAGTACTCATTTACCGACCTGGGAAGGATGGATAGCTGAGTTGACTGTTGGCTCATGGTTCATAATTCCGACGACTGGATTTGAACCCACGCAACGAGACGTCACAAGATTCGAAACACTGTGCCTTAAACACTAGTCCACACCACCACAATCAATCAATCGATCAATTGATCAATCAATCAATCAATCAATCAAGTAATCCAAGTATAAATGTCAGTGAAATATTGAACAACCTTTTCTAATTTTCTTTCCTTCGCTTCCAGTTCTTCTTCATTTTTCAGACGATTTCCGTTCAACTTTTTTCGTAAATCATCAAATTCCTGATGCAATTGCTTGTCTCTCTTCGTCCAAGTCTCAATGGGCATCTGGCTTCGCAAATCACCGGAATCCAAATCAAGCAATAATCTCTTACATTCTCTCGACAAACTTTTCCATGGAATTGATTCATCTTTTTCTTTGCTCAAATCTTCTTCCAATTCATCAAGTCTTCGTCGCATGGCTGCTCTTTCAGCCTAAAACACACAAAACAAATCAAATCAAGTCAAATCAAATCATACAAATCAATGATCTGTACATAAAATCTGTGAATAAATGATTGGCTCTACGAAGCTCCGATACCGTACAGAAAAGCGGAACCAGTGTTACGTCATTATGCCTCCTCTGCTTTAGAACTTAAAAACCTACTTTTGCCACTGAAGGCGATTAAGTGCTCCGAATCCTACTATACTACCAATACATCCAAGTGCATCACTCACAATTTAAGAGGAAGGTGGCATCTGTACTGAGCCAAAGGTTACAATAAGAGTTGTAATTTCAAGATATTCACCAATCTCTCGTTTATTAGATATGCTTATCTAAGCTATGACGTCACTAGTTACCACGTGTGGACTCCCCAAACTGTATTGATTTGCATTACTAGGTTGCTAACACATAAATGGTTTGCTACAAACCTGCAATCGACGCAACTGCTTATCAAGCTCCTCCGCTTCTCTTGTCGAATCGCCAGCATCTCTTGCAGCTTGCACAGCCTCGTCGAGTTTAGATTGTCCTTCCTCAAGACGCTGTTCTAGAGCCCCTCTTTCTGCCTTGAAAATCATTGAAGAAATCGTTAGGAATCGAAGATATAAGATCAATAATGGCTGGGAAGGTGCTAACAAATAGCAAGAAATTATACAGGACTAGAAAAGATTGCATAAAAATAGAAAAGAATTCGAAATATTGAAAAGATAAAGTAAACAATTAATGGCAAAAATATTGAATGATTACATAAAACTTCAAAGTTCGAATAAGAAAAGACATTGAACCAGATCGCAATTGTAAGAAATTAAGAATGAAAAAAAATGCAAAACGAAGTTCTAAATAAAGATAATGAGGTTCAAGAATAGAATGAAATAGAATGAAATTTTTTTAGTGCGTTATGTTAAGGAAAGGCTATGCTGGCCTATACAAAGCCCCAACAAAGGAAGAAGGAAGAAAGCCAACAGCTAAGAGGAGAGAAAGATGAGATCAAGTTTATTGATCTTAGATTTGAAAGATGGCAAGTTGTAGGACTCAGGAAAGCAAGAAGAAGGCAAGACGTTCCATAAATTGCACGTTCTTGGGATGAATGACGATTTGTGAGATAGAGTTCGTGGATTAGGCAGTGAAACTTGGAAAGGGTGTGAATGAGTTGAGCTTCTGGTGGCCCTGACACGCCTCAGAGGAACTGGAATAATATCCCTGATCTCCTGAGAGCAATGCCCGTTAAAGTATCTGTAATAGATGGAAAGATCTCCAACTAAACGACGATGGGAAAGAGGTTGGAGTGATTTGGTGAGGTTAGAATTATTGATGAGACGAATGGCTTTGGACTGGACTTTTTCGAGAAGACAAAGAGTAGATTTTGGAGCACCACTCCAGACGTGGGAGCAGTACTCTAAAGAAGGATGGATTTGAGACTTGTATATAGATAGAAGGTGAGAAGATGAGAATGAAAATGAAGAACTTAAGGTATCATCTGCAAAGGAGTGAATGTTAGAAGGCGTAGAGGTAAGTAGGTCGTTTATGAAGAGAATGAAGAGTACAGGGGAGATGACAGAGCCATGGGGTACACCAGCATTGATAGAGTGCAGATTGGAGAGGAAGCCGTCCACTCTGACGGCAATTGACCTATCAGAGAGGAAACTACCAATCCAATTAATGAGAGTCTGATTAAGACCAAAACATCGGTAGTTTAGCGAGAAGATCCTTGTGCCAAACGCGATCAAAGGCCTTGCTGCAGATATCGAGAGAGATCACTCTGCTCTCACCACAGGATTCTAGAGCAGAGGACCAGACATGGACAGCATAAGCAAGACGGTCACCAGTAGACCTTGCTTTCCGAAAGCCATACTGGTGATCAGAGAGAAGATCGTTTGTTTCAAGGAAGGTAAGAAGCTGTTTAGTGATGATGGTCTCCATAGTTTTAGAGATGAGTGAAGTGATTGCAATGGGACGATAGTTGAGTGGACTAGACTTATCGCCTTTTTTTGGGATAGGAAAGACCTGGGCTAGTTTCCATGAGGTGGGAAATATGCCAAGAGTGTAAGAAAGCTGAAATAGATTGTTAAGAATAGGGGCAAGTTCAGGAGCACAGATTTTGAGAACTATTGCTGGAATATCATCAGGGCATTTAGGTTTGGAGGTGTCCAGCTGGAGAAGGGTTTGGCGGACTTTTTCGTGTGGAGAACTTAATGGGTGACATAGTGAATTTTGAAGGGGGAAAGTGGTGTGGTTGGAACCCTTGGTCGTTCAGGTTGGAGTTGGAAGCATAGACTGACGCAAAAAGATTGGCCTTGGATGAAGGAGTGATAGAAGAAGAATCAGAGTTGTTTTTTAGTGGAAGGAAAGATGATTGGCAAAAGTTTTGGGAGATAACTTTGGCCATAGACCAAAAGGAGCGAGAACCAGCCTGGCAGGAAGCGATTTTGTTGTTGATGCGTTGGACAAAAGATGATTTGGCATTTTTGATGGTTTTGGAGCAATGAATGAAACAGAATAAAATAGAATAAAATTGCTCACTTCTCTCTGCCCCTTTACTCTTTCCAACTCATTTCGTAACTTTCTGATTTCATCCTCTGAATCATTGAGTCTCCCCTTCAAATTCTCCACCTGTGGGTCATCACGCCAAACGTCGTGCGATCCAATCCCAACATGCCTCTTTTTCTTATTCAGTCTCTGCATCAGTTTTTCATACGCTTCGCGAAGCTTGTCATTAATCTCCATCTCATCTCTTAGAGCTTTTTCTTTATCTACGATTAACATATAAACTCAAAACCGGTCTCATCCATTGAATGGGCTTCTTTAGGCAAGTAATCTTGATTAATATAAGTGGTTCACAAGTTGGTTATACCATTGGTCCAGGTCACAGTCCTACGGTCATACCCCTAACTGTCTGTCAGTTTTAGACGGTAAGCTCGCGTTCAAGACCCTGTGGTAAATGGGCAGCTGCCGTAAAAGGGTGGGAAAATTGGGGTGAGGAAAGGAACTGACCACCCTACCTCACAATTCTGCGTCTCAGGATGGTATATTTTTAGCAAGATGCTCCTTCAACGCTCGAATCGAGAATGTCACTCGAATGATCTTGTTCTTGATTAGCTAGTCCTTAATTTCTGGCTTAGATTACATTTTCAACAAAATCGTAGTCAGAGGAAGGTCAGGTCAGGTCAGGTCAGGTCAGGTCAGGTCAGGTCAGGTCAGGTCAGGTCAGGTCAGGTCTCGTCAGGTCACACCCGTAGCCTTGTGGCCATAGGGGCACTGGGTTGTCTTCCTCCAGGAAAGGGGAAGGAAAATCAGAGGAAAGATCATTAAAACAGTAACAAATGCGATGAAATGAATGACATGGAAATCAAGAATAAGCTAATGTCTAATAATCTACTAATGAATGATCTATCTATGAAAGCTCTTGATTATATGTATACGTCAGCAGCCCTTTTAACATCTCCTTAACGTCCATGATTCAACTATGATTTTTTTGCAACATGTCAAGTTCTTCATTGATTCAAAATCACAATACGTCATGACAATCCATAGTGACGATATCCAATTTTTTAACAAACCTTAAGGAAATGACGATGACGAAAGAAAAGAGCTCCATTTCGGATTTTCGAGAATGAATGGAAAAAGAAATGATATAGCTGTGATGCAAATTATGGTCAAGTTGAATCTAAAATGGAATAGTCAATGCCCAATGACACCTTTCCTTGTAATCGTCCCTTCTTTAAGACATTCCAAACCATTTTATGTTTAGAAATAAATCCTGCCAACCAGGAGTGAAGGCAGGCAGCTTCATTGTGTGGTTTTAAGAAAACTATTTAGAGAGGGATTCCTTTCCTTTCACGTTTCTCGTTGATTTGAAATTCTTACACTTAGGTTTTAATCGTTGTAAACAGACATCTACATATCTTTATAGTTAGATTTAATTGACTGCTCTCTCTATTGTTATAGATTGTAATTGGTGTTTACAACGTGAAAGAAATATTAATAAAATATGAAAAAAGATGAAACATGAAATCAGACCCGAATTCATTGTCTGAAAACGTACCAACAAGCCGGTTTCGAATGCCATCCAGTTCATCTTTATCATTGTAAAATCTGTCTACGTCAGCCTCGAGCTGTTCAGCTTTCCCTTTAAGAAAATCCCGCTCCTTTGCAACGTCATCGTTTAGCTTTTTCTGGTCACGAATTTGTGCTTTCAGGCCTTCACAATGCGAAGTCAACTTTTTCACGACGTCTTCTAAACCTTGCTTCATTTCACTTTGAACAGTTGGTTCTCCTTGACAACGAAAAAAGTCAAATCTAGATAGAACCAAAAAGCATCAATTCAAAACTGCAAAAAGACTGCAAAAAACTGGAACTTAATTTCGTCCCACAGAAGATCTTTTCCTCAGAGAGTCATCAGATTACAAAACGTTCGATTACGGGTCGAAACAAGACTACGAAACGCATGCCATAATGATATCAAACAGGCATTTTCCTTCGACGCCCGTCAGAGAACCGAACGTCAGCAAATTGCCGAAAGCAAAGTCAAAGTTCCTTCCCTCACCATTTTCGGTGAATCGGGCGGCCCCCATCTCTGTCCCATGGCCGAAATAAGACGGCGAAATTCTCACACACCAGCGGATTGAAAGGTGTCCAAAAGTGGGTGATTTATGCCAATGGTTTTTGTTTATACACAGAATAGAAATTTAGAATTTGACAAAACATATTTACAAGCACAATACCAACGATAGCATGATAGACATGGCTGTCAAATGTTCAACAGAATAAGAAACAATACAAGTACCAAAGAAACTATATTATACTTCCATCTTCGATTCAGCGGTAGTGCATCTTCTGCAATAGAAGCTGTTTCTCTCTAAGGAGGGACCACAAACTTCGGTATAGCTTCTAGTATTTGCAAATAATTGACTGGCTGCTTGAGCCAATGACTTCCCATCATCCCTAGAATGGTCTAAAGACAGGAGAGAGAGAGAGAGAGAGCCCGAGAGGAGACAGGATGTATTTTGTCCACACCAGGCAGGTCAATTATCCGTCGTTGCATACTCTGATGAGTGTCATACGAAAGATTGTCCGTCTGAGGAAGCCTCGGCAGTTAAAGAGTTTACACTGATCTTAAAAAGTGGAGAAACATATAAAATAAAGGAAGGAAAAGTCTGTTGAACGCAAATCTTCGTTGAAAGCACA
>OZ032124.1:9513674-9554087 GCA_964026355.1 Pseudorhiza aurosa | reverse complement strand
GATACACAAAAGCATTATTTTTGAGTGAATGAAATACCAACCAACTTTCAGTTTCATTTCCAAGGCTCTGACAGCCTCCGCCTTCTCTGTTAACTCATTTTCAGTTTCAGAAAGGAGGCTAGCTAGTTGTTCCATGTATTCTTCCAACTGGTGGCATTGTTCTTCCTTAGCAGCTACTGTTTCCATTACTTTCCTCTGAAGCGGAATCAGATTTTTGAACGGGAAAGGAATTCAGCAAAAGAAGAGGATATGAAGTATCATGAAACATAATGAGGGTGCGAAGTGAATTGGTTTAAACCAGAAAATTGCTAAATCACGATTCTAAAATAATCTCAAAACAGCTTCCAATCTATCCTCTTGCTTAATTCATAATCTGCAAAACCATTGCAAAAGGAAAAGTACAGAAACAGACGTGGGGTGGACTCTGATGCAATATAACGAGGTTACGCGTCCGTGTAGCTGATTTATCACTGTCTACTACTACACATTCTGCTTTATATTCCATTGCACAGAATGTTCTACTGTTATATATTTAGAGCTAGGCCACAAGAAGACGTCACCTACCGATACGCTCCCATAACGGCAAATAAAAAAGGTCAGAGGACCTCTTGAAAATAAGCACGATGCTAAAGAGCAACCTTTCTTCAAAGAATTGAAAATGAATATATGAAATATGAAGTATGAAATACAGTTAATCATTCACCGGGACACATGCCCAGATCATCGTGCATAAAAAGCCATGGAAACCAATTGGATAGACTAAATATTGGTATAAATTTAACAACGAGAGTCCATCCATTTTCTTTTGCGCGTCTTGACCAGGGGGTTTCTTTTTACAGAGAGGGAGGCTCAAACCTACCATCAACGCCCAGACAATGTATCGCAAAGTGGATTTTAACCGAATTGTGCTTCACATACGCTGAGTGGGCGAGGACCCGTATCGCACCCGGAACCTTGAGACTCAAGAGCGAATGGTGTATCAACTGAGCCACAAATCCTTTGAAAACATGAAGGTTTTAAATGAACTAATACTTTGATTAATATTTCCTACGTGATATGGACTGTCCTCCTCCGAAGAAGAGAGCTGATCTTTCAAATGCTTCAACTCATCTTCCCTTTCTTGCAGAGCCTTTTCTCCTTCTTCCAATTTATAATTCAATTCGGCTATTGTTGCTTGCATCTCCTTTGCCTGGTTTCAAAGTAAAACACATCATCATAAATCATTGAAGAGGCACGAATAATAATAATAATAATAATTTTTTTTTTAAAACTTCATTTTGATATATAAGCTAAACATACAAATAAAAATCTCTCTAGTAATAGGTAATTTGTATTCGGCTGACCTAATTAGAGGTATTTCTAGTATAAAAAAAAAAATGAATGAATAAATATAATAATAAGATGACGAATAGAAAAAATAAAGAAAAAAAAAATTTAATGAGAAGAATTAAAGGTTGCAAGGAGACTGTTAGTAGGAAAGAAGGTCCGGGTTATTCCAGGGTTTATTACGCATACAGAATATGTAGTAAGTTGTGCGAATGATTATAGTTGATAATTTAGTAATGATGTAGTTAGTGTGTGCCTTGTCAATGGTTAGATCGTTACACATCTGAATGAACGAATCGCAGGATTGTCCAAAGATTCCAAGGGAACCTATTGACAAGTTTACAAATTCAACGTGGCGGTATTTCGACGTTAGGTCATTCAGAAGGTAGCGATATTTGGAAAATTTCCTATCAGCATTATTATCAAGGTTTGTCTCAAAGCCAACGCTCAATTCTAGAACATAGAGAGTATTAGAAGGAGTGGAGATGAGCATGTCAGGACGCAGGTCGTCACCAGTGACGAGAGAAGGGGAAAGATATTGTGGGAGGTCAACATAGAAAGTACATTGATTTAAATATTGAAATGTTGAGGCCAAGAAGTTTAGTGCAGAGTCATGTCTCCATGTGAAGCGGCCCTCGCTGAGATAAGATCTACAACCTGCAAAAACGTGGAGAAGAGACTCTGGCTGGAAGCAAAAGGAACAGTCAGACGTTTGGGAGAGATTCCACAGCTTGAGATTTTTCCGAGTCGCAAGTGTGTTATTAAGGTACCTGACAGTGAAGTTAAAGATGTTTTTCGGTAGTTTACTTTGGGCAGACGACCAGAGAGAATTCACAGTTTTCAAAGAGTGATTCAGGAGGAAAGTAATGAGAAAGCCTTGAGAGGTTAAGTTAGATCGGAGTTTGTCGGTATGGTTCTGACGCACTGCCTTTAAAACTTGCTTAGTGTTTCGGTTGTTAGTTGTATCATATTGTATGTTCATACCGAAACTAGTACTTCTCCACAGGGATTTTATTGCATCGTTCGATGAAGATTTCAGGGCAGTACGCAGGACAGTTTGACATTGTAGGAATTTTACAGAAGGAAGAAGGAGATTCAAACCAAATTGGTTTCGAGGAAGACTAATACCACTGAGGGTGGCGCTAATTGGAAGATCTAACCATTTTCTCACGAATCTTACCACAACGTTATCGAGATTCTCGATGACCCATGTCTTGGAAAGATTGGCAACAGTTAGATGCCAGGACAGCTTAGAAAGAACGTAGCGTTGATAGAGGAGAAGTCTGTTTTTGGGAAGGATGCGTAACGAATCGATTAGTTTCAACATGTCGAGAAGAGATGATTCAAGGTGGATTTTGTGTTGATGGTTGTCCATGTCAAAATTGAAGAAGCGGCCGAGATATTTAAAGGATTCACCATTTTTAACTACTGGCAAAAGTTCGGTGTTGATGAAAAGTTTTGGTTGAAATTGTAGAGAGCGGGAAGAGAATTTTTTTATTCCAAAGGTGACGCATTTATCAACCCTAATAATCATGTTTGCCCATTGGCACCATTTAGTAAAACAGTTTAAAAGGAGTTGATTTTCGCGCTCGTCAGTTGTAACGACCGCTGCGTCATCTGCGAATTGGAACCAATGAATAGGGTTAAAGAGACGATCAGTAGAATCATGTGTAGAGAAACCGAGTTGTTTGTATTTATCTTGCTTAATGACTTGAATAAATGTATTAAAGCATATGTTGAAAAGTAGGGGGCTGAGGCAATCCCCTTGAAGGACGCCTCTACCGACGGGAATAGCAGGGGAGGTAAAGTTATCAGTAATGATGGAAGTCTGAAAGTTTTCATAAAGATTAGATACTAAAGTTTGTATAGAGAGTGGTACATGATGATGATTGAGAACTTCTGTGATGAGATTGTGGTGCACTTCTCCGAAAGCATTTTTCAGGTCAATAAGCGTGATGACAACCGAGCGCTGTTTGATGCGTGCCTTGTCGATAATGGATGCCATCATAGAGGTGTGCTCAAGAACCCCTGAAATCTTCGGAGTAAACCCCTTTTGGATTTCTGTTTCAATAAATTCATTTTTAGCAAGAAAGGAAAAGATAGAATCACGAAGACATGAAGTGAAGACTTTAAGAGGAACAGATTCGAGAGTGATAGGTCTGAAGTTAGCAGGATCATCGCTAGTGCCCTTTTTGTGCACCAGAACGGTGCAAGCTTTCTTCCATTCTGATGGAACCCGGCCCGATTCCCAAACAATGCGGATAATCTCGGTCAGAAATGTTCTGAGATATGGGCATCTCTTGAAGCAGATGATGGAGATTTTATCCAAGGGACAAGGTGAACCAGAGGACTTGATTCTGCGAACAACTTGAGTGACTTTATCATAGGAAGGAGCAGATTGATCGAAAGAGAAAGAAGGTTGGTTGAATGAAGGGATCCAATGTGGTATGGTAAATTTCTTGTAGGGAAGGATTGCAGCAAAAAATGTTATAAAGAATCGAGTACAATGATCACGAGAGAAGGAAGGCAGTACGGCAGAACCCTTTTCAATTACATTTTTAACAAAAATAATAATAATAATAATAATAATAATAATGCCAATAAAAAGGGATTTCATTTTCACCAACCATCATTCCTCCAAAAAACGTGCAATTTATGAAACATCTTGCCTTCTTCATCCTTTCCTGAATCTTACAACTTGCCAACTTTCAAATCTGAGATCAATTAACTTGATCTGATCACTCTCTCCTCTTGGCCTTTCGCTTTCCTCTTTCTTCCATTTTTAGGGCACTGTATAGTCCGCAATGGCCTTTCCTCAACAAAACTCATTAAAAAAACTTATTTGCTTATAGGAATAATTTGATTCGATAGAGGCGAGGAAAGGAACTGATCACTCGTAATGACGTGAGCAAGAATGGTGCTTTTCTCACAAAGTGTTCCACAAGGCTAATGTAGAGTGTGGAAAGCAACGCAGCTTTTCACTTTGCTCCTTTAATGAGGCTTGGTATAGGCCACCATGGTCCTTCCCAACAAAATGCGCTACAAAATATCACTGCAAAAAGAACGAGTTTAAGAAAATTTAAGAGTAAGAGAAACACGAAAATAACCTCTTGAATCAAGTTAGCCAATGCTTGCCTCATCTTCTCTCTCTTTTCGATGCCAACGAGTCCCTGAAGAACAAAGTCATCCATGAACAACAACGGAAATCTATTTTCAGCACGTAACATTGACGTCACATACTCGACATGCGTGTGTCGAAGAGGAACTTGTTAGAGAGCTATAGTCCAGATGTTAACTTGTTATAGTCCAGATCTACAGCAATGTTAGATTGGTTGGCCGGCTCCTTTGCTTACCGCACTTTCACCCAAGCTTAACACAGGGTATCCAGTTACTACTGGGTGGATAGACAGAGGGCATCCAGAAAGGTAAACTAGTTTGGCTCGAAGCCGTACGTTTGTGCTCAGTGACCACGTGCTCAGTGACCACGTGCTCTGAAAAGAATGCCACATACGTCATCAAAGCGAAGAAATTCTATGAATATGCAATAAAACTGAAAGCAGCTGCATCCCGTGCAATTGCGCAGATCAGCAATTAATTCGTTCTTTCATAAGGAAGAAGTTGATGTAATGTTTACTCATCGATGCATATCAAAATTAAAATAAATGTGAAAGTCTATGATAAACAAGCAATGATGAGCAATGATGGACAATGATGGACAATGATGGACAATGATGGACAATGATGGACAATGATAGACAATGATGGGCAATGATGGACAATGATGGACAATGATGGACAATGATAGACAATGATGAGCAATGATGGACAATGATGGGCAATGATAGACAATGATGGGCAATGATGGGCAATGATGGACAATGATGGACAATGATGGGCAATGATGAGCAATGATGGACAATGATGGGCAATGATGGGCAATGATGAGCAATGATGGGCAATGATGGACAATGATAGACAATGATGGGCAATGATGAGCAATGATGGACAATGATGGACAATGATAGACAATGATGAGCAATGATGGACAATGATGGGCAATGATAGACAATGATGGGCAATGATGGACAATGATGGACAATGATGGGCAATGATGGGCAATGATAGACAATGATGGGCAATGATGAGCAATGATGGGCAATGATGGGCAATTATGAGCAATGATGGACAATGATAGACAATGATGAGCAATGATGGACAATGATGAGTAATGATGAGCAATGATGGACAATGATGGGCAATGATGAGCTGTATTGATCTCAAATGGAGCAGAAGCGATATGACGACAGATGCCCCTTTGATAAAAAAGACAACAAAATGAAACGCAGACAATCAGAGCGAGTAGGGCATCCTATTTATTCTTAAAAAAAAGGAAAAGAATGTGGATTATTTGAAACGAATAAACAGAGAGAAATTGTTACAAAATGCGAGAAGAAATCACTAGAAAGTGAACAAGGAAGGATGTAAAACAAAATAGAATTGATAGTCGAGAAGAAAATGCAGCCAAAGCTACAAAAATGTAAATAGAATGAAGAAACGAGGGAAGGGAAGTACAAAGATAGTAAATGATTGAATAAAAGAAATAATAAAGATTGAAATAATCTATGATTGAAACAATAAACGAGGCATGAAGAATTGAAGAGGTTGGCTAGAGTTTGGAAATTACACAAACCTGGGGTGCATCGGTGCTGTCGCGAGGAATCTCGTAGGCTTCCATCTTTTCAACTTTCTCTAATTTTGATTTTAATTTCCCAAGCTTTTCTTCCGCTAATTTTCAAAAAGAAAAATTTGCATCTCACAATAAGTAGAAGAGGCCGTGAAAAGACAGTGCAACAAGCAGGTAGAAATTAAGGTGGCGTGATTCACAAGGAAAGTGTTAAACTGCAATAAAAATGGGCATAACGTGAGAGATATACTTAAAGATTGACACGTTTTGACAAGTAGAAATAGAAGCATTCTTACAACAGAGAGTGCACAGCGGAAAGTGGAAACAGAAGAGGGAAATTTAAGACATTATAACACCTTTTTCCAAAGAAGAAACAAAAAGCGTACAAATTACTGGCAGCGGCAATGGATTTGTGATTCCTCGTGATCATTAAGTGACAAAAGATTGGAGAAAATTTAAGACCAATTCACAGTGTCTCACAGTGAAATAAAACCTCTTTGTGGCATGATGGAGAACTGCATTAATCACCTTCTGCCTTGTCAGCTCTATGTTTCTGGGACAGAGTAGGCACTCCTGCTTAAAGTAGGGGGGTCAACGTAAGCAAGGGTATGCGACTCGCTCTAAAACTAGATGGACGAGGTACTACCTTACTTAAGCGGAATGAATACAGCAGAAGAACAAGAAAGAACAGAGAACAGTGAGTACAACCAGGCTTGTGGGAAGCCATGTCCTTTATAGGTCGTCTTCTTTTGTGTGATTCACGCAGTACAAACATTCAGGCATCAGTGAATATTCACATGAATTGATAATCAAATGTTGGTGACGAGACATGCCGAAAAATCACGATGAGAAGAGGGAAACAGTCTGGCAAGGTAATAGCAAATAGAAAGATCATCAACGATATTCTTGCACAAGACTTCACCGTGCTGATAACAAAAAACAGCTTCTAGATCTATTTGTTAAGTCACTGTCGTTTACAAGGCAAATATTAATAACATCAACTTAGGACTTTGAAGCTTTTATCCTGCTGAAATATTAGCTGTTTCTCTTATAATTGTTAACGACAGAGGCAATCTTTGACATGGTATCTTTAATCATTTTTTTTGGCGTTGTTGGTGCACAACCTACGTACTAAACAAACCTTATTATCGCGATGGGTTCATCTCCAATCCTACCACTGTTTAAGGCACCTCTAAAACCTTCCTACACTAACGACATTTGTGGAATATTCGTAGAGGGCTCGTTTGTATGCAGTAGGTTAATGTTTGATGCCCAATCGGGACAAATCCATGACGTGCTCCTATACTTCTTTTCAACTGTGAATCTTTTTAAGATATTTAAACCGAATGTTTTTTTTCAGCTTGTCATCTAATGAATCCCGTAGTGAATTCTTCTCCAGCTGACGATTTTTTCCCTTCCAAACGGCGATTTACGAATTCTTGTTATGGACGTTGCAAGTCTGGCCCTTCTGAGCCTCCCTATTGATCCGACTGGGGCACCCTGGATAGATACAATACACTGCTGTTGAAAATCAATAAAATCTCAAATATCAATCAGGCCTACCCTGTGCAATAGACGCTTGCTTCTCTGTTAAATCAAAATTTAAGGCTTCTTCTAAATCTCCAATTATAGTTCGACTTATCCCCTCCGCTGTATCATCTTTTCGCTTAACCAGCTTAATCAAATTAATCATTTGAGCTTTTGATGGGAGGATCTTCTCTTTTGCTACAGAGTTTGGTTTGAATCTTGCTTTCCCAATATATGCACTTTGATCTTCATCAATATACTGGTCTTCATCCTCCTAAGAATCCAAGTAGATAGTCATTCATCTTTCAGAAGGTCAAAACCTTCCCCATTACTAGATTTTTGCAAGGGCAAAATGAAGGCAATTTCAAACCATTTATCTCAAAATAAAGCAGAAAATAAGAGATTAATTCAAGAAAATATTCAACAACTGTTTCACTTTTGAAAGAAAAGAATTTTAGTAAATATATAGGCTGTAATTAGCTCCACAGTTCAGGCCTGGTCCATGGCCTGCCACAGGTACCATGTAACACTGTGCTACCTGCCTCGTGCAGAGAAGGAAAACTTTGACAAAAACCTTTGCTACCTTGCGGATGCCATGGGAATGGGGAAGGCTAGGGGAGTAAACCCCAACAGAAAATCTGGAATGGAGTCCAATAGGTGGCTTGTTTTGCATCATAAAACCTTGCAGTAACTCCTGCAGCCAACCTGGTACCAACTGTATTGGCTTGTCCTTCCATTGGATCTTGCCAGTGTGGAAAGAGAGGGGGTCCTGGGGATCCTAGGTCCTCCATACTAGCGCCCTGGCCTCTAACTGGAGAGGTCGTCCCCGTGCCGCAGCCAGCGGCAGCAACCATTGAGACTGACAGAGCCAGAACTGAGATAGTTCAAACAGAACCATCTCATCATCAGAGCCAGATCACATCTTTTATCTTAATATCCTCTACCAAGCAGCCACAGGTAGACTCAAGGACCCTTGGAAGCTATGATTATTATTATTATGAATAGTGAGCAGTTTTCTGGTCCTTCCTCTTGATGTAGCCAACCTATGTGATTCCTAAAACTCATACTATAGAGATCTATTGATCCTCTCAAATGAATGTAAAATCAAGGGTAACGTGGGGTTGATACAACTGACCATAGACCATGCTATACCTAACCACTGAGCTATTCTCAGACCATTGTATCTTTGAAATGAAAGGAGGGAGGAATGGCATAAAGCATGATAGCGAAGCATAAAGCTGTCATCAAATCGCAGCATTAACATTTAAGCATCCTTAAGCAGCATCATAACTTGCAATTTCAAAGCACATCAAAGTTCTAAAAACAGGGAAGTTTGTCCACCCAAAATGAGATGCGGAAATCTGAAGTAAAAACGTTTAATGATGATAATCAGCCCATTTCCATCATCTTTCCTCTACCCGTTAAACAAAACAGAATTATCCAAAATACACAACTCAAACTAAATGGATGTGTCATTCTGATATCACATACCTCATTTTCATAGCCTGAAAACTTCCAAAACTCATCAAACTTTGTATCAAGCTTGTAGAAAGCTAGTTCTTGCTCCAATTTAAACTGCTTTTCACACGCTTTGCTCAGTTCCTTTGTTTTGCTCTCCAACTATTCAGGAAAAATAGACAGAAATGCGATCATGTGACCAAGACATTTCCAAAGATAAAAGCAGCTTGAAAATAAAGCAAAATGTCTTCGTAATTGATTGAGTGGAAAGGGAGAGTCTATACCAGTAGATTTTTAGCTTCCAGTTTCTTCTGCAGATTTTCAACATCCAATTTCAGTTTCTTATTGCTTTTCTTAAGATTCCCATCATTTTGATGCAAAACGTGTGAAAATGCCTCAGATTTTCCAAGGGCATCCTGGCTATCTTGAAACTTCTTCTCCATTTTTTCCAATTCCGCTTCCAGACGACAAACCTCAACTGAAAACAGATTGAAAGAAAATGAGCTGAAGGAGCTTACAATTTCTGTTTTCATGAAAATTCCCCATCATGAATGAAAGGGAAAGTTGTTGGCATGAAAGAAGCTATGACTTTTATTGAGGGAAATTGGAAAAGAGAGGCCAAAATGTGCCAAACTCTATAAGGGGAAATCATTTAGGCCTTTTTGGATTAGAGAAGCAAGAGAAAGCTACCAAACTTAAAATTAACAAACAACTGCACTTAAGGAGCAAAAACTGATCTTAGTGTACCCTGTGACCAAATCAAAGGTACTGATATGAAGACCTACAATCTCCTGCAGACTATTCTGTGAAAAAAGTGTCAGCTTTTTAACCTTGTTGAAATCTTTCGTCCGCTTCTGATCTGTCTCTATCGTTAATTTGCACGCCATTAAGCATCTCCAATGATCGTAGGAGAAAAACTGTTACTTTCCTCTCTTGTGAAAGTGCGCACATTGGATTCCCTTCTGTTGTAATTTCAACAAGATCAGGCAAGCCTCTAAGTCTGTACAGTTCATGAAGCTGCAGAAAAGATAAATAAGGAAAATAAGGAAATACAAAAACTACTGAGCTAACTTCAATTGTAGTTATCTCTGTTGGCCAAAATTATCTAAAATAATCAACAAATAACCAAAGAACTGCAGCAAAGGAGAAGCAGAAGGTTTGATTGAGAAGCACAAAAGGGCTCCCATTTGCTCTAAAGTTCTGAAAATTTTGTTAAACATTTAGTTGAAAGAGCGCTTAAAGGCATGACGGGATTAGAGAAATGATAGGCAACACACTTCCAAATGTGATAAAAGATGTACAAAATTGTATAAATTGGGAACATGACTAGAATAGCCAGAAATAATAAGTATTCCATCTAAGAATAAGAAGTCATTTTTTTAGTGAGTCATTTGGGGGAAAGGCCATTGCGGCCTACACAAAGCACAAACAAAGGAAGAAAGAAGCAAGCGACAGGCTAAGAGGAGAGAGAGAGATCAGATCAAGTTTATGTTGAATAGATAATAAATCTGCACAAATCTTGACAACAAACAAACCGAAACAAGCTGATTTCTAGCAATCTTGAAGGTCCTTAAGGACTTGAGCTTCTTCCCAACAAAAGCCGGGATACTTTCAACCAAATTGTCTTCCACATTCAAAACAGCCAACTGGTTCAAACTTTCAATGCCCTCAATTCTCTTCAGTGAGTTGTCTGATAAGTCCAGTATCTGTAAATTTGTGAGCTTCTCCAGCTTCTCCATTTTCTCTATTGCATGATGAGCGATTGAAAGCACCTGAAGATTCTTCAAGGCATCTAGACTCTCTATGTACTAAAATCAAAACAATTAATGTTTGAATAAACGATTTGATACAACAAACAGCTTCAATTTTGCACAGAAAAGGGGCAACATAATTTTGTTTACCTGGTAAAGAAGCTTATGAGGACATTTAGACAAAAAGACTTCTACTGGGACCAAATTATGCTTCTGCTTTACCAAGCACAATTCAAGCTGAAGGTATCAAGGATTCTTGACAAACCCTCATTGTATGTCTTTAGAGTCTAAAAAATTAACATCCTTTACCACTAACATGATGTTTCTATCTTTTCACTATCCCTGCTCACATCATGCCCACATGGTGACAATAGTTGATAACAAAATACCTTTATCTTCTTTTTCAAATCATTTGCAAATGTAAAGCCAAGCTTGAAAATTCTATGGAAGTTGTCTTCCTTGGACATCTTTCTGATGAGATTTTCAGTTATATAAATAACACCACTGCATTGTGAATCAGTTTCTGTGGCACCTGGAAACAACAAATGGATATGAATACTGTATGGATAAAAAAGTAAAATAAAACAAATAGACAAATACATCAGAACATAATTTCTTACTTAAATATTACTTCTTTTTCTTAGAATATCAGAATAGCAGAATAGCACTATCATAAAAAAACACAAAAAAAATTTGGTTGGAGCAGGCTACCATTCAAACCATCCACATGGCAAGGCATCTGCTGGGGTGCAAAAGGGGCACTTTTTAGCTTAGGTAGGGCACAACGCCTAACAACAACTCATTCTAGGTGACCTCTCTGCCAACAGAGATACTGGCAATATATGACATTTGAAATGTATAGTAGGGAATCAGACAAAGGAATATTCATCTATGCTCTTTATTTTGCTGATACTTCAGAGTATCCAACTAAACAATATTCCCATGAAGGCCACATTCTGCTCATCCAAAAAGTTCACAAACCTTTTATTTTCCCTATCGGTTCCTTTTCGCATTACAAGTCAAGAGTTCTTCCTAATATCTTACGCTTTGTCAGCCCCTACCAATCAAAACTCTCAGAGTGTTAATGTTATCATCTCATCAAATCCAGGGAGAAGAATTTTCTGGGGCCTTCTCTAATTTCTTATGTTTCAAATAGCTTTTACAAAAATATTGCTCATCTGACTAGTGAATTTCAAAGTTGTTACCCTGTCTCATCTCTTCTCCCATTTCTAATGCTTTTGCAAAAATTGGAGTTGGTATCCTTGTCTCATTAGCACCTGTCTTCTTTTTTTGGGCTACTGGGACAACAGCTTGAGGCAGCTTCCTTGGAGAACGTAAGCTGGGCCTTGCAATGCTGGATGAACTTCCATCTCGTTGTATAGGAGCAGGTATGCTACTTGGGCTTTGCGGCCTTTTAATCATCATTCTGCAACTTTTTCAATTAAACTGCAACATTCATTTTGAACACTTCCCAAATCTCAAATGTGTTCATCGATTCTCATTTTATTCACCTTTCGGCTAAACAAGGTACCTATTCACCATTATCTGCACAATTGATCTTACTATACACCCGCGTTCTTGTGGAGGCACTTGATTCTTTAAACATAATCCGAACCCTTCAAAAATTAAGACGTTTGATTAAAGTTTTATGTTGCAGCAAACACTCACTGTCTTTCTTACAGAGCTTCAGTTTCGCCTATCTCATGGTAGGCATAGCCTTACCTGGGGGTAAGGGAACTACCGTCTTATGTAAGAGGGGCTTGACTGAAGCCGATCCTAGCACCAATCAAAATAAATCTATCCAATTTGCTAGCAAGGACTGCATACAAAATGCACTTGATTTACCTGTCATTTCAAACAGCAAGAAGCGATAAGAACTGATGATATCACAGGATAAGATTGATAGCACAGTTCTTTCGCAGTAAGCTGCTATTTGAAATGGGACCAGATTTAATAAATAAAGGGAAGTTAATCTTCGATCGCTACAAAAACTTAGAAAATAAACTGTACGAGAGCCTCTAATTGAAGCTTTGAGCCTACCGAAAAGCTTGCTTGGCTGAAGGGAGTAATCAAACATAGAATGCGAGTCAGTTTTGCTGCACAACCAGAAGTCAATGAAAACAATCTTAACCTAAAACAAACATTCCATTCTTCGCGCTCAGAAAGAAAAACCCACCTTAACGCAGCCTTGTTTCCAAAGCGAGATTCGAGCAGCTCAATGCAGCGTTACTTAGCAACACAACTACCCACAACCTTCGTATTTCCACGAAATTCTTCGATTTTAAATGCATTGCTACAAATTTTTGAAGTTTCCCACTCTTCTTCTTCTCATCCGGGTTGGTCATTTCTGGCCTGCTGTGGCACATTCTTCACGAATTCTTGCCACCCACTCCGATCTGGCGCCAGTCTATGAAGTGTTGGCATTGAGATTCTGGCAACGTCCTTCACGTTGTCCGAGAGCCTGGTCTTCGGCCTTCCTCTCCCTCTCTTTCCTGGCACTGTTCCAAAGAGGATGCCTTTGGATATACCTTCAGTATTTGCGACGTGCCCCAGAAACTTTAATTTCCGTGCATTCAGACTCTCCAAAAGTTTCTGAATTTCATCAATTTCTTTCAAAACCCATTCATTCGTGCGCCTATCCACCTAGCTCACGGGTAGAAGTCTACGGTAACACGATAATTCAAAGGATGTAATTATTATCTGGTCGACTTTTTTAGAACCCAACATTCTGCTCCATAAGTTGCTATGGGCAACACCAGAGCTTGCAGTAGTCTCTTCTTTGTTCTTAGAGAAATGGCTCTGTCTTTCCGGATGTTATTTAGAGAAATCATTGCTGTTTTCGCTATTGCAATCCTCCTCCTGATTTCCTTCGAGTCATCTACTTTGTTTGTAAATATGGCACCGAGATGGTTGAATTCTTTAACATTCTCCAAATTCTGGTTGTCAATTACTAAGTTTCTCCGTTAGGTTATTGAGTCACTTTCATAAATTTGGTTTTACCAATGTTGAGGAAGATTCCGGCTGCTTCACTTGCAGATTTCACTTTATCGGTTAATTCTTGTAGTTCTCACATGCATGCTGCTATTACAACAACATCGTCTGTATGTCTTAGGTTGTTAATTGTTCTTTCACCAATTCTGATGCCTTCCAGATGGTTTTCTAGTGCCTCCCCCATTACTTGTTCCGCGTAGATGTGAAAAAGATGGGGAGACAAAATGCATCCTTGCCTGACACCTTGCCCGATTTCGAACCATTCAGTCATTCCATGGGTCGTTCTTACTCCAGCTTTTTGTGAGACGTACAAGTTTTTGATTAACTTGATGATGTGGGACGGAATCCCATTTCTGTCATCACGTTCCAAAGGACCTCTTGGACGGTGTCGAACGCTTTTTATAGTCGATGAAGCAAAGGTAAGCACCCGTTCCAACTTCACGGCATTTTTCAAGAAGCAATTTCAAGTTCAGTATCTGATCTCTGGTTTCTTTTCCTGGTCTAAAACCTGCTTTTTTTCAGCTATTTCCGTATTGAGTTTCAGATGCATTCTGTTTGCTTTGATTTTCAGGAGGATCTTACTACTGTGGCTGATCAGTGATATTGTTTGGTTGTTACCACATTCGAAGATGTCACCTTTGTTTGGAATTACTACAAGCACTGATGATGTCCCGTCAGATGGCCACTTCTTCTTTTTCCAGATTTTGGTACAGATTCTGTGGAAGTATTGGGTGACTTTTTCCGCTTTTCTTCAAGAGTTCTGCAGGAAGATCGTCTATTCCTGGAGATTTGCCATTTTTCAGATCTGCGATGGCCTTTTCAACTTCAGAATAAGTTGGTGGAGGTTCCTCTTCTTCTTGGTTCCTTCTTCCCTCCTGGTTCAATCGTTGTATGTTCGACTTTTTGTAAAGGTTCTCACTGTATTCCTTCCAGCGTTCCTTGACTTGAGGTCCTTCGGTGAGCAAAACACTGTTTTCGCTTTTTATAGCATCGACATTGTTGGCTTCAATGTCCTAGTGATGGTCCTGACAGCATTGCATAAGATCTTTGGACGAACTGGCGGTTGGTTTATCTTTTACTACTTGACATTGTGCTTTAATAACTCTTCGTTTACCTCTTATCAACATTCTTTGCACAGTTGCACTTTGCTGTTTGCAAGCTGCCATGGTTCCAGAATTGGTGATGACACTTGCTTCGATTTTTCTTCTTTTCATAACTTCACTAATTGTCTCATTGGAAATCCAAGGGTCTCTCTAATGTTTAATCATAGGGATCTGGTCTTGTGCAGTCTGTGATATCGCATCTTTGCCAAGTTGCCATAGATCTTCCAGGCTTTTGTCTTCTTCGCATCTTGCTAGTTCTTCGAATTGGTTTTCAACGCTGACTATGTACTCGCGCTCGATGGAGTTGAGGTCAAACCTGAGAGGTGGTGGAGGTTTATGAATCTTCTTCAGTCTCAGTTTGGATTTGGCTACTAGGAGCTCGTGGTCACTATTGCAGTCAGCCCCTGGATATGTCTTGATGTTTTTGATATAGCATCTCCCTTTCTTGCTTATAATTATGTAGTCGATTTGGTTTCTAGTGCCTCCATCCGGTGATGTCCATGTGTAGAGGCGTCTTCAATGCTGTTGGTAACAGGTGTTGCTGATCTGATGACGAGCCTATTTGCCTTACAGAAATCAATCAGATCGTCGCCTCTATCGTTTCTCACTCCAGGTCCAGAAGTTCCGGTTACATCGATTTTGATTCCTGCTTTTTCGACTTTGGCATTTGCATCGCCCATTACGATCTTTATGTCTCTGTTTGGGATTCTGTCAATAGTTTTCTGCAATTGAGCATCTATTTCTTCCATTTCTTCTTCTGCCCCTGTAGATGTTGGTGCATAGAATTGGATTATGCTGATGTTGTGCGGTGTTGCTTGGATTCTCGCTGTGATTATTCTGTCATTCACTGGGTTGCATCCGAGCAGTGAGTTTGCAAAATCTTTCGTGAAGATGATTCCAATACCATGACTGCATCCGCTTTCTTCCCTGCAAAACGTACAGAGTTGTTGTTTGCTGTTTTGAAACTGCCGCTGTTGTTGCTGTTGTTCCAGTTGGTTTCGCTTATTCCAGTACTTCGATGTCATTTCTTTCCATTTCGTCACAGATTGTGTTCAACTTTTCAGCTTCCTTCATCTTCCTTACATTCCAAGCTCCGATAACTCAAGCAACTCCGTGATCAGTTCTGGTTGATGAGAATCGCGAGAAATGAGGAAAAGAACTCAGGAGCTCATTCTTGATCGGTTGTTGAGAGGTTTAGGGGCCGGTTGGCATAGTAGTAAGAGCAAGTCTACAATGCAGACGATCGGAGTTCTAGGCACCCTGTCAACCAAGCAGTGGAATGGGAACCTGACATAAAGCTTGTGGTAAAAACGTTGAAGAAAGGAGCTTGTCACACTACCTCACACCTGCTTGCCTGGGCTCTGGGTAGTACTTCTCGAACAAGCTGCTCCCAGAAAGCTCCTTTCGAGAATGAGACTCCGCTAATTGAGTGGCCTAAATTCGATAACAGTGGAGCAACGAGAGTGTTTATCGCCTATCGTATGCAGTCCACGAACTCTATCTCACAAATCATCATTCATCCCAAGAACATGCAACTTATGGAACGTCTTGCCCTCTTCTTGCTTTCCTGAGTCCTACAACTTGCCATCTTTCAAATCCAAGATAAATAAACTTGATCTTATCTCTCTATCCTCTTAGCTGCTCGCTTTCTTCTTTCTTCCTTTGTTGGGGCTTTGTATAGGTCACCATGGCCTTTCCTCAACATAACCCACTAAAAAAAAAAAAAAAAAAAAAAAAAAGTCGCAGCACAGCGACTGGCAGCTTCTAGAGGACTCGTTGCACAGTGCAGATTACCAGAGTTGTGCTGATCATGCGATAAGCTCGCCAGGACTGGGACGTATGCTAAAAAACCTTGGGATGCATAGGAGAAAATATCACGGATTCATTCTCTACTAACCAAGCTCCCAGCCAACAGAGGCCTATTTGCATGAACTGAAATGGCGTGGAGGAGAAAACCCGTGCTTCAATCGCACACATCCAACACTTAGATCAAACCAGGAGCAAAGAAAAGCATCAGGCTTTTCAGTTGAATGATGATTTACGTATAATGCTAACTTCCCTATGAAATTTCTACCATTAAAGGAATTATCGATAGTGGTGTAGATGACTTGTATACGTTGATACATAACATACAAATGCAGGTTGTACAAGAAGTATTAAGCTATGCATATTGGCACTCTACCCAAACTAATTTACAAGAAATACGGTTTTGTTTGCAAATACGTCAGGGTCCACCTTTGGCAAGCAATTTAAACATTTTTGCATGCAATTATAAAAGATAGAAAATTTGATACATATATAAATATACAAATCATAGTTAACAGTCTACCGAAATTATTATGATTAGAAGCCTTGATTGTATTGAGTTAATGATAAGTGCGAAAATTTTGCAAAGCTTCTAGCAAATGTAATGCGAACAGGTCTAAGGGCAACGAAGGCTAAAGATCGCCACGAAAAGCTTCATTGATTAGCTGAGGAATATTTTTATGATCCATGAGCAATGCGTTCTTAACTTCAAAACTTAGGGTATATTTTTTCTGAAGAACCCATGCAAAAGTGGCCAGGGCATCAACTGGTAATCACACGCAGTGAAAAATCTGCTACTACCTTAAATGGCCCCTGGTTCATCGTGAAAATGGAAAATGCGAGCTAAATGAGAGCAAGAAATTTAACTGCACTTTGTACGGATACAGCCTAATATAAGTAGAATATTTTGAGCATAGTAGGAAAAAGTCTTATCTGACAGAGACTGCAGTACGTATGTCCTGCATCAGAACGAGACGGTTCTGCAATACTTTTCCGTCAGATGAAGATTGGGAGCTGCATCAAATCGAGGCTTCAGCACTGCTACCCAATTGCACAAAAAACTGATTGAGGTCTTTAAAGTTGGGCCTCTCTGAAGGCGATCTTTTCCAGCAACACAGCAGCAATTCGTAAACGTTTTCGGGACATGGCTGTGGTTTTGACAGACATTTGAATGCTTTTTTCTCCTCCGCAACAACAGAGCATGCGTTCTCAATCACGTGTTGGTCAGTCATCCATTTATATGGGGTTTCCTTTGCAAATGTGAAAATCTCCCAGAGTGTGACAGCAAATGCCCACACATCTGATTCACTTGTAAAGACACCTAAAAAAGGTAAACAACATTTGAAAAACGAAGGATTTATATGACCACGTTTGCAAAAGGATTAATTCATGCAAATCAACGTGGTTCCCTGGAGCAACCTGGCAAAAAGTTGAACTGAGTTTGTTGAATTGAGTTTGTTGAATTGATTTTGTTGAATTGAGTTTGTTGAATTGATTTTGTTGCATTGAGTTTGTTGAATTGATTTTGTTGAACTGAGTTTAAATTGATGAGCATGCGTAATGCAGTGAGAGAGAGAGAGAGATAGAGAGAGACACCCTGAGAGAGAGAGAGACCCTGAGAGAGAGAGAGAGAGAGATAGAGAGAGATGGAGAGAGAGAGATAGAGAAATAGAGATAGAGAGAGATAGAGAGAGATATATAGAGAAATAGAGAGAGAGAGAGAGAGAGAGAGAGAGAGACCCTGAGAGAGAGAGAGAGAGAGAGAGAGAGAGAGAGACCCTGAGAGAGAGAGACCCTGAGAGAGAGAGAGAGAGAGAGAGAGAGAGAGAGAGAGACCCTGAGAGAGAGAGAGAGACCCTGAGAGAGAAAGAGACCCTGAGAGAGAGAGAGAGAGACCCTGAGAGAGAGAGAGAGAGAGAGAGAGAGACCCTGAGAGAGAGAGAGACCCTGAGAGAGAGTGAGAGAGAGAGAGAGAGACTCTGAGCGCGACGGAGATGGACATGCTACCAGGCTACAGTGCCTAAATGACTTGTGATAGTTGTCTATAGTGATGATTACCACTAATGATGATGATGAATGCAAATGATAATGATGTTTGTTAGCGATGATAATGATTGTTAATGATGACTGAAGATAACTGTGATTGTCTATGGTGATGATGGCTATGGAGGATGATCATGAAAGCTAATGAGGATGATTACTAATGATGCCGATGATTGTTAGTGATGATAATGATTGTTAATGATGACTGAGGATAACTATGATTGTCTATGGTGATGATGGCTATGATAATAATGATGATCGGTAATGACGATGCTTGTTGATGATAATGACGACTGATTATAATTGATGTCGTGAATATTCAATCAACGAACACTACACCAGCAAGCGCCAATTAACTATATTTACGATTATCCGTTCATTTACGTAGCACTTTATTTCATTACAGCACGTTGAGCTCTATTTTTCATGCTTCATAAAAATTAATCAGCAATCCATTAAACAGATGAACTGCGCATCATACTTACCTCCGAGCTTAGCAAAAATCACAGACATAGGTCCTAGTTTCTTCAACAGCAGGTTTAAGTATGGATCTGTACAAATCAAATCTACCTACATGTGTACCACAGAGCATATTCGATTGTGAACTTAAAAGAAATGAGAGACAAGCCTCCATTTGTACAAGGAAAATAGATTGTTATGAGGTGGGTTCCCCTTAACTTCCTCAATGATGCTTCTTCTATTGCGATTTTTCACTCCCGATGCGTTTACGCAATTGACCAATATGTACTGCAACAAACATCTAAACACCTCTTAATTCGAGCATCGATTGGCAGCTGCATGCTACTAAAACTCACCATAGAAAAGACTTTCAGGAGCCATCCAACGAATTGGCAATACTGCTCTACCTTCGATTCTGTAATACTGTTTAGAGTACAGATGCCGTGACATTCCAAAATCCGAAATTTTAACAGTGAATGAATGACCAACAAGACAATTTCTTGTGGCAAGATCACGATGTACAAAGGCTTCCATAGACAGATAATCCATGCCGGCAGATATCTGAAGACATATGTACAACAAAGTTTGCACATTTAAAACTTGGGCCGTTGCATCACTCAACCCATCAGTCAGAGTGTAACTCTGCAAGAACTGGTTTAAGTCTCCATTTTCCATATATTCGACAACCATGAATTTCGGTTCTTCATCACAAATACCGAGAAGTTGTACAACATTATCATGTTGCAAACGAGCCATCACGCTTACTTCCTTCATGAACTCTGTCTCCACATTTCTCTCCACATCTAATATCAACATTTTCACAGCAACTTTGATTTTGCTCGACATAATCCCACTGCATTGTTCTGCATCCGATCCCATTACACTGCTAGTGGATTCCACTTCACAAATATGCACCTAAAATCACATTGAAACACATTATAACATCCATTTTCGATTTACCTAACAAATCTGTATTAAACTTATAAATCATCACTATCATTCTAATCACGTTTTATTTGCACGTTTTTTCATCTTTTTATTAGGTTATGTTTTTAAATGCTATGATGCATATTCATTCCCTCACTGTACAAAATAGCTCATCACCGGAATAATAAAACCGGAATAATAAAACCGGAATAATAAAACCGGAATAATCAAACCAGAATAATCAAACCGGAATAATCAAACCAGAATAATAAAACCGGAATAATAAAACCGGAATAATAAAACCGGAATAATAAAACCGGAATAATAAAACCGGAATAATAAAACCGGAATAATAAAACCGGAATAATAAAACCGGAATAATCAAACCAGAATAATCAAACCGGAATAATCAAACCAGAATAATCAAACCAGAATAATCAAACCAGAATAATCAAACCGGAATAATCAAACCGGAATAATCAAACCAGAATAATCAAACCGGAATAATCAAACCGGAATAATCAAACCGGAGTAATAAAACCGGAATAATAAAACCGGAATAATAAAACCGGAATAATAAAACCGGAATAATCAAACCAGAATAATCAAACCGGAATAATCAAACCAGAATAATCAAACAGGAATAATCAAACAGGAATAATCAAACCGGAATAATCAAACCGGAGTAATCAAACCGGAATAATCAAACCGGAATAATCAAACCGGAATAATCAAACCGGAATAATCAAACCGGAATAATCAAACCGGAATAATCAAACCGGAATAATCAAACCGGAATAATCAAACCAGAATAATCAAACCAGAATAATCAAACCGGAATAATCAAACCAATAGTACCTCGCCAAACTGTCCTGTTCCGACCTTTTCCAAGAACAGGAGCTTATCACGTGGGAATTTTCTAACGTCAGATAATGCTTGCTCTTTTGCGATATTCGGATCTGCATACAGGCATTGATGAGGGTCTTCATAGATCTTTGCTACTTCGTCTAAGCTCTTTAACTTTTCGTACAATAGTGCATCTTTGCCTCCTTGAAATCCACAGTAAATTGGATTCAATTCAACATTCTGATTTTCTGCATCCGGCTCTGCATAGATGGGGAGCCTATTCATTTGAACACTGGCCTTTGTGCAACCTTTGCCAAACCGGTTCGCATAAACTGAGTCATAATTCAATTCATGATCCACCGTAACATCTTTACTGCAGTACGGTCCAATTTTATGCTGTTCTTCATTACCGACCACTAAAACAAAAAGCAAATCAGACCTTTGATTGGAGATAGAAAAGTAAACTTCCTATTAATTGCATAGCCTTTTTTAAAAATAAACAATCGAATTCATAACATGGGATGGGTGGTCTAGCTTCGTTATCAAAGTGCCATTAAAGAGAGCCCGTAATTTCCAAAGGTCTTAAATAAAAACCAAATTGAAATTACTAAAAAGTAAAATATAAACCTGATTTAAACCTGATTTAAACCTGACATCGTTATGCTACTTCTCACTTCTACTTCGGGTCCCCATTTTAAGATTCTTTTCATCGAGTCTTTCCTTCAAATGTGCTTTGAGGGAAAGTGGTTGCAGAATCGGTTACGAGCCGACAAAATTGCGTCGACAGCACTTTTGGCGGTAGATGTCCAGGGACACCAAAGTGGAGGTTTCTGCATTTAAGATGAAACCCACAAATAATGGTGACTGTGTAGTGACTTGCACCAAGAGTACAACTTGAATACAATTCGCATGCAATTTGAATGCAACTCGGATGAAGAAATAGTAAACCAGAACAAACCTTTTCCACCACGCATTTTCGTGTGCGAGCAAGTATTTTCATCGTTCTGCCACGTTGTAACCTCGTAAATTGGATTTAGGGTCACGTTGTTCAACAGCCCGCTATTTTCGACATCATTTCGATCACCCTTCGTGTTTCCCCCTCGTTGATTTTGCCTACATTGATCCTTTTTCCACAAGATTTTTTTTCTCCATCGATGCAAAAATACAGTCGCAGTTACGAAGATCGTAACGAGGGCTACCAATATTAAAACGATGACGACAATCAGCGTTGAATTGGACCGACTGTTCTGTTTCCCAGCTGGAAAAAAGAGTCATAATTATATTTTTCATATTTCGATATAACGTTGATTTCATATTTGATATTTTAAGGAGGGTTGCCCATCAACAGAAGCTCGTTTTTACGGGGGGGAGGGAGGGGGGGGGGTTCCGAAAATAGCATCAATTCCAATCTACAACAATAAGGAGAACAGTAAATCAAACCGAACCATAAAAGCCCGTTTTGCAATGATTAAAACTCTAATGTAAGAAACCATCACATTAGTCTACACGGTCTGAAATCATTATCCTTGGTGACTTCAACGTCCACAATTCTGACTGGCTTACCTTTTCCTCTCATGTCACAAACCCCGCTGGTCGGGACGCTGAGGCCTTTGCCATCGTCAATGACTTGCCACAGGTAACATCAGAGCCTACACGCGTTCCTGATCGTGCAGGAGACAAAGAAAATACCCTCGATATTTTCCTCACATCCTAGCATTTACTCTCCTCCCATCGTTAGCTCTCCTCTTGGTAACTCTGATCACTGCCTCATAACCTTACGGCATGACTTCCTCCCTCACCTGGATTTGCTCTTCCTCCACTATAGCAAGGCTGACTAGGACTCCTTTTGCACTTTTTGCTCTGCTTACCATTGGTCTTCAGGTTTTTCAAACGATCCTTCCTTTTTTCCTTCTTTCATCACCAACGCAGTACTTCTTGGCATGAATCCTTTTATTCCCTCTTTTTGCAAGTCTGCTAAAAAATTCCTTTCAGTGGTTTAATTCACATTGCACCAAAGCTGTGAATAACAAAAACCACTACTTCAAGGAATGGAAGCGACTTCAAACCCAACATTCAAGAACTTCTTTCATCCACTCACGCAAAATTTGCTCCAAAACCATAAAAAATGCCAAATTATCTTTAGTCCGACGCATCAAGAACAATGTCGCTTTCTGCCAGGCTGGCTCTCGCTCCTTTTGGTCTATGGCCAAAGTTGTCGTTTAGTTGAAGATATTTCTATCTTTCACAATTACTTTCACGGGCATTGCTCTCAGGAGGTCAAGGAGACTATCCCTGTTCTTCTGAGGCGTGTTTGGCGATATAGAGAGGACACACTCGACCTATTCTACTCCGAAACGAAGGAAAATGGTTTAGAATATAAATGTATTGAAGGACTTGTTCTTGTGCAGTAAATTTGTAGGTAATAACGGGAAAATGATTCACTGGCCTCGCCATGAGGTTTCTGTATGATTTGACCTCTTAGAGGCTAGGGGCATCGTCCGTGAATTTATTTATTTAATTTACGTGATTTTGTGGAAAAAGACTGAAAAGCAAGGCCATCCGCCATACGATCAGTCACAAAAAAGGGCCATGCTATTAGTATGAACTTTCTAATAGCTTCGCATGGAAAAGCTGACCTCGATCGTTGCATCAACCCGTATATTATAATATATGTATAAATATATATATATAGATATATAGCGAATATAAATATTAATGCAGTTTTATATCTTTATATTTATATTTATACACACACATATATATCAAAGCTGCATAAATATTATATTGAAAGCCTACTTAATAGTTAACAAGGAATTAAAGTGTCCTTGTTTAAAGTAATGGACTTTGGCCGTATGGAATACTCTGTAATAAGTTAAAAAGTACCAAGGAATAAAATAGAATGGTTTTCATGCCTTCGAGAGATCACCCATAACCAAGAAGGTCAACAGTACTATGTATTCTTTCCAGCATCACCACACAACAAGGTAAACGAATCATACATAGACTCAGAAGACCTATTTTCTAGAAACTTTGGGACGAGGTCTGCCAAACCGTTTCAACTGAAGACGTTGTTGGTGGCGAAAGTTTTTCTCAGTTGAAAGTAACGAAACTTTTCGCAAAATTTTCACAAAACTGGTAGCATCGAGCGGAGGAGCTTATTGATATCGCTGTGATTCGGTAATATACAACAATTCTAATGTGATGGCATCCTCTGATATTACGCTCGTGCTATTAGAGGTTGAAAACTAATAGCATGACTCAGCACAATAACCAGCTACTGCATAATCGCTCAGAGAAAGAACTCATTGACTTGCTGAAGAGTACTTGCCAACAATGCAAGCCTAATCAACTTGCCAACCCGGAATGACGGAAACAGGACTAAGGAATGCTGAGAAGAATCTTTGACTGAATTTTACAAAAAAAAATTGGGAATAGAATAAATTGCTCTTAGCTTAATAGGATGAATAGCAGCCCCACGAAAAGAAAACACGAGAAGGAATGCGTAACAGATTTAATCTAACTAGGAGGAGAAGATATTATAAACTTTTTCACTCCAAAAACTTCTCAGTGAAACTCTTACCTTTTCGAGGAGGTATTTTTTTGCTCCTTGGATCAGATGCACCTCTGTATTTGCTCGTTGGTTTAACAGAAGTTGAACTCGGAACTAAAAGAAATGCAAATTTTGCCTCCGGTTAAAAGCGCCTTCCACTAACCCCAAAACCTCGACCCAAACTCGGCTTAAACGGACTTTATGGGTACATAGATACAAATATCTAAACCCGAAGCATATAAATGTGAATATAAAATAGGCTACTTTTTAAGGCAAATTTATTGATAGATTACTTCAGACGTTTCGCCTTGTGAGGGCTTCATCAGTGATAATGCAAACCACGAGATTGACGTCAGTCTATAGACAATAGGCGTCCCATACAGCCGTTCATGATGTTATATATATATATATAGATATATATATATCGCATAGAGGGTGCTGTCTTCACCACCATATGGTGCTCTATGTACAAAGTACAGAGCGTTGATAGCAGAAATGCAGAAAAGGAAAAGACCGATTCTCTGTTACTCTGAGTTTCGTTACTATAGGTTATAGAACACGAAACTCAGAGTAACAGAGAATCGGTCTTTTCCTTTTCTGCATTTCTGCTATACACACACACACACACACACACACACACATATATATATATATATATATATATATATATATATATATATATATCTAGACTATAACTAATTTATTAATTGGGCTTCAGTATGAAAAGATAAACAGCAATCATAAAGTCGTAGGCCTATCGTGACACGGCAATATGTGCTCTTGTCTATTTTCCAGATTCCATCTAACAACTTGTCCCATCGATGCTAGCAACCTTTGAAATCTTTCTTAGATCGTTTGTCAGCGTTAAACGGACATTGCAGGTGCATCGTCACAAAGATCCAAACCTGTAGCTAGAAGTAGGTAAAAAAATGCAGAAGGAGAGAATTTTGCAAAAGAAACTACCAAATCAAATCACTTTGCCTCTTTACTTGGTAAAAACGCAAGGATGAGTTCCATTATGGAAAAAATCCCTAAGGCACTTTGACACGTTGATAGAGAGGTACCATAATATGTCCCGGTATTTTGAGGGAAGGTTAACAGTTCAATTCGTCGGTAGACCGCATCCAAATTTCACGAAAAGTACCTATTCACTATTAGTCATGCTCTAAGTAGCGCATTTTTGAAGTGTTGGCAACATATCGACTTCCGTTTACCCAGCGCAGGTCCAAACAGAACAGCATTATCGAAAGTGGGTATACGCAATACCTGTATAAAGACTCTGCAAAGTTTCATTTGGTAGAAAAGATTCGCCATGTACCAAAATATTTCAAGCATCGTTAAAAATGCTACCATTTGATATCTACACCTAAGCGGTGATTGGCATAGTGGACAGATCATATGACTAAATGCCAAATGTCATGGGCTGAAACAACACTCTCTTCCGGCAACCTTCTGACTGACAACCTAGCCGCAAAAAGTGAGTGTTTGGGTCAAAGCCGGGATTAACAGTGCCAAGAGAAAGGGAACTCGCAAATCACCCTCTGAATTCCGTGGCTCAAGATGGCATCTCTTAGCCACCCCCTGATGTTCAATTTGCAGATGCGTTTACTTATATCTGCTGAGAACCTCGCATAAAGAAAACACGAGAAGGAATGTCAAACAGATTTAATCTAACTAGGAGGAGAAGATATTATAAACTTTTTCACTCCAAAAACTTCTCAGTGAAACTCTTACCTTTCCGAGGAGGTATTTGTTTTCTCCTTGGATCTGGTGCACCTCTGTATTTGCTCGTTGGTTTAATAGAAGTTGAACTCGGAACTAAAATAAAATGCAAATTTTGTCTCCCGTTAAAAGCGCCTTCTAACATCAAGGACCCCAAATCTTGACTTAGACTCGGCTTAAACCAAGCTTATAGGTGCACAATTACAAATATATGTTGTTGTTGGTTGAGTCATCGAGGCTCGATGGAGTTCAAGTTCCATTTGCGAACACCAAAGCA
The DNA here is from genome assembly GCA_964026355.1 of Pseudorhiza aurosa. NCBI lineage: Eukaryota > Metazoa > Cnidaria > Scyphozoa > Rhizostomeae > Lychnorhizidae > Pseudorhiza > Pseudorhiza aurosa. Next base: position 9,527,617 of record OZ032124.1, on the reverse strand, counting down.
GAAACTTCCTGCACTTGGGGGATTTAAGTGAATGAAAAACGTGCTGATTCGCATCCATTCTCTGACCCTGCAATCGATTATGGTGGCAGGTCTAGCTAGCCAGAATGTGCCACCCACGAGAGATACCCAGCTGGTTGGCCTAGAAACTCGAAAAGTGAGAAAAGCCCTTGAAGGCAACCAGCAGATGCCATTTTGTGGTTGACCAGTGCTCACTTCTGCGGCTTAGAACGCAGCTATTTGCTGCTATCACGAAATGTTGCGTCGACGCTGTATCGGTCGCAAAAGGCCATATTGGCCCGCAGTCCCATGGCACCGCCACCGTCTTCAGACAGAAGAGAAGGGGCTGCCGGACCCCGCACAACGTTTGGCCGATCAGTCAAAACCGTTCCCGGGATCCACCCGCCGCGGTGCCCACAAAAGACTACTGGCAGGTAGATGTACGAGTTGACTGCCACATGCAGACCAGTGCTCTGAGCCACGCAGAGGAGCGACTGCCCAGGCTACAAAGGTGCTACCAGTCTGCGATACCCAATAGACCTCACACATCTAAAAATATCTAAACCTGTAGCTAGAAGTAGGTAAAAAAATGCAGAAGGAGAGAATTTTGCAAAAGAAACTACCAAATCAAATCACTTTGCCTCTTTACTTGGTAAAAACGCAAGGATGAGTTCCATTATGGAAACAATCCCTAAGGCACTTTGACACGTTGATAGAGAGGTACCATAATATGTCCCGGTATTTTGAGGGAAGGTAAACAGTTCAATTCGTCGGTAGACCTCATCCCAATTTCACGCAAGGTACCTATTCACTACTGAGTGGAAGGACAGTTATGCCTAGCTATTCTACCAACGGAATAAAACAAGACAAAGTATTAATGATTTTTGGCTCAAAGGAAACTGAGCAGGCAAATACTTACATGGTGTAGGGTACGTAGAGGTACCTGGTGTGGTGAAAGGTTTACTTGTGTACATCGATGTACCTGTAATAGAGAATACGAGAAGCCTTCGAACCAGGATTCTTCAAAATCACTTTCGCTGAATATCATTGAAAGTTTAAGCATTGCATCACGGGCTTCTTATTTTCCGTTTCTGATGAGTTGCTATTTGCGTAAGTCCTCATTTCGCTCTAATAACGACAATAATTTCTAATAGTAATTTTCCACCTTGAATTATAAGAATGCTGCAAATGAACTTTGTGCAAATTTCAAATTCACCAATCATCAAATAAAATTTGATCTCAGTACATGGATACAAATTAAGAAATTAGCAAAAAGCTCATACTTTTAGTCTGAGATGTTTTCGGACGTGACGTCAGAGGTGACGTCAAGGGTGAAAGTGTTGGCTTGGCAATCTTAAAAATATTTGGGTCTGGAATGAAGAGAAAACCAATAAATGAATCCTTTGAATAAACAAATAATTCACTAGCTTATAACTTTCAAATGAATAAATAAATAAATAAATAAATACATAAATAAACAAACCAATCAATCAATCAATCAATCAATCAATCAATCAATCAATCAATCAATCAATCAATCAATCAATCAACCAATTAAGCAGTCAATTAAACAATCAGTCAATTAATCAATAATTCAATCAGTAGCAAAATGAAATCAATACATAAATCGATCAATCAAATAGTAAATAAGATGACCAATCAATCAACCAACAACTCAATCAATCAATCAATCAATCAATCAATTGAAAAAATCCACCATTAATTGAACTGACTAGTGAGTAAATTAACCAACCAATCAATTAGTAAGTAAATCAACTGATAGAGCAAATCAACATCTAGTAACTCCACCAACTGATCAACTACTGATGCCAAAAACATATCAATCACTCAATAAATGACTCCCTTGGCCTGTTACTCAATCCCTCAACCCAGTGATGCAATAAATCCATTCATTAGCAATTTAACTGAAATATGAATCAATGAATAGCAGCAAAATACCAGCCAGTAAGCAACCAAATATATGCATGTTCAGGAATCTTCCTTTGCCTTCCTTAGGGTAAATTCGCAGCTTGCTTGCAGCCAATGGAGACACCATCTCTACTGTTTCCCTCAGGGTAGTTGTGGTGTTAAATTTGAACTGCAACAGAAGATTAAAACTGTAATAGTTCTTTCAATCTAGGAACGCTAGATGAGTGCCTGGTACACAAGTTTGCTGATTGAGGCATTGAGACCAAAGGAATATTAAATTTTTGGAAAGCTATAAAGCTGACTTGATTTCAAGCATAGCAGAAGACAGAGACATGATTCAAAAACATTTTATACCAAATAGGTAAAAAAAGTGTATCTAAGAATACAGCCTAACCATAGGCATCATGTATAGCATACTTCATTCAAAGTGCAGTAGAAAACACTTTTTATTCCAAAAAGTGGCTTACTATTGAAAATGATTTTGGTGGCTAAAGCAGCACATGGAAGTGACAGTCATTATGAAGTCATTCAGAAAAAACTCACAGCATGCTTTGATGCAGCAATGTATGGAAACCAGATAGATCCACCAGTTTTGTATAAAATAAGAAAACTTTCTGGCTGCCGCTTTGGACTTCGAAAATACATTGGAGAAACAGTGGAGACACCAGTAATTAGGTAATCATTCTTCAAGTCAATGGTCACATATTCACTATATGGTGCAACATTCCTATTAGGTCCCCAGGGACGGTGTCGATGTAATTTACTTGATATATGTCTAGGTAAAAGACTGGGGTTGTTTGATGATGCCAAATAATCCATGTCCGCACGGAGAATATCAGCTTGACAGTCTAAGGAACAAAATGTTATTTCTGGGTGATCAAGAGCTAAAATAACAACTACAATTACTACTTCTATGGGCGGCTCCTAATTTAGAGTTGGCTAGATGACTTTGGAAAGAAGCGTAAAAACAAACAAACAAACTTATATTGGTTATTCTCATAAAGCTCTATCACGATGACAGCTATCAAGTATGAATGCCACATCTTTACAAACTGGACACTAAATAAAGCGAATGAAAATGACATCAACACCTTTCAGCGAAAATTACTCAGGATAATTCTAAACATCAAATAAATATACGTAGTTAGCAATGAAGATCTCTATGCTAGGACAAATGAAGAACCTGGGAGCAATAAAATTAAGATCCCACGCCTAAAATGGCTAGGACATCTATTGAGACTGCCAAGAGAAACACCGGCACGTCAAGTCCTATAAGAAGCTCTAAGACAGGTCAAGCGACCCAGAGGGAGACCAAAAACAACATGGATCAGCCAAATAAACAAAGAACCGAAAGAGATACAACCAGATCTACAATTTGGTACCAACACCTTAATAAATCTCACAAACAACAGAGACAGCTGGAAAACTGAAGTAGTCCGTAGTGCAAGCGCAGTGCCGACCAACGACGGAAATGTGTTTTAGATGATAAACTCAGCTAGATAGTGAATGTGCACTAAAACAAGGGCCATCAATTCACATAAAAAGCAGATAAAGCCTTGCACTCATATATAGAGAAAAAGCTTACTGGATTTCATCAAAGGGCAACCGTATAGCTCCATTGTTAGACATCTGGGATTTTCATCAATTTTTGGCTGGTACTTCAAATATCGTGCTACCATAGGAGACTTGAGTGTGATGGTATAAATGTTGGACAAATGTACACCATCTAGCATGATGAACTGTTGAAAAGAATAGTGTAAACCCTATGAATAAATATAGATGAACTCAAATATCAACAAAAAAATAAACCCGTCTATACGTGAATCAATTACTAAATAAAATAATCAATGCAAATAATAGATAACAAGAATAATAATGATCATGTACACTAGACCAGCATCTCAACAGAGTTTTGCCTGGTAATTTGCAAATTAACGTGGACAATCCACCAGCAAGATGATGTGGATAGCTAGGATATGTCTGCAGAAAAAGATGGCAGTCCATTATCAGATTCGTTCTTTATTGGGAAATACAGGGATGAGAGAGTTAAGAGCAGCCAAAAGAGACAAGAGAAGGATGGGACAGAGAGACATGAAACAAAGAGATCATTCCTTAGAGATGGCACTCCAGAGAGCAATATGCAAGAGCCAAGTGTAGAGCTATGATGAAGTAAGTAAGCAAGTGTATGATTGCTTAGAGCACCAATTGGCATAGAGTGGCGCATTAAGTAGGCCAAATTTTCGAAGAAATAAGTCTACACTAGCATTGAGCTGAAATAATCATCGCTGCTTTCTGGGTCAAGAAAAAGGGAACTACCAAAGTAATGAATTCCAAATAGACGAACCGTGGATTTAGTGTAATTTCCTGCTTCATTTATCTTGAAAGAGAGTTTTGCAGACCTTGCAGGCTTGTACTGCATTTGAGACGTTGCTCCAGCGATACTCAATTTGGTTATTTTGTGCAACTTTAGCAAATCGATCAGCAGGTATGTCTGAGGATCAATATTGGATGACAAATTCCTACTTCTTCTCGAGCACCACCCTTTCTTGTGGCCAATCCTAGCATTGAATCCTTTTGTGCCTGCTCCACTTCCTTGTGCAGTTATCTGTTTGTTTTGAATTCTACCGTCCTGCATACCAAGTGGTAGCTGACAAGCTAAAAGATACAAAGTTGGTATTACCAAGGGGTACCAGTAGCAATCATGTGACAATATATATTTCTAGTTTGAGTGAAAGCATTCTCAATCTTCAATTGCTATATCCTCTAACTATTTCTGGTCGTAAACTTTAATTTGCACCAACAATAAATAAGATACACATTTTAGCAATTTATCATTGAAATACCAGAAAAATGACAATAACTTAGATATGATAAGGCTGATTGGTAGATTAATCTACCACCTTCCACTCATGGCCTGAAAGTACTTTGGGTGTGTTCTGTTATGATTACAGTGAATTAGCCAAAATTACAGATCTATTACAATCACAAAAATCCTGATGAGTCACTTTCTACTTTGACAAAATTAAAGAATATCAGAATTTTTGCTTCATGTCTCATGTTTTATCAAACCGGAACACCTGGTCTCATACTAATGTAAAAGTTTTAGCATGGAACTGTAGTTGACTATGGCCCACATAACAAATTGCACTATCTCTATTGAAAGAAAAATGGCGTTAGCAATAAACTTTTGGACTCACATGAGCTCTTGACTTCGTCATTTAACACCAATACCAGAAGGACACTAAGAAACCAAATTGCATTCATCTTTGAACTTGAAACCCCTCAATTGGAACATCTAAAAATATGTCAAACGTTCAGATGTAGCACTGATACATGGCGACCAGCTGTGTCCAATAGATGAAAAAAGCATGAAAATCAGCAAAGATTTATGCATCTACTAATTCAACCACCTCATTCTAAGCATAAATTTGAGTTGGAGTGGAATTTCATGACAGCTAACCACAAGACCAGGATAGCCTGCCAAAAGTGGAACGCACACAAAAAGGCAATAAACGGAAGTGTTTCAGAGAAAAAGATCCTTTCAGGAAGTGCTTTTTCCTTATTGAGAAACACCCTAAGTATCTAGCAATGGAATCAGCCAAGAAACTTATCATTAATCAGGTAAGGGTTGCCCAAGCAACTAACGTTTTATTGGGTTATAGGATTCGTCAATCTGTGGGTTATAATTACTGCAAAAAATGGCCACAAATGACAAAAAAGTCAGACTCACACTTCAGATATTCAAGCAAACAAATAAAAACAAAAATTCAGCGAGGCATGAATGCTTTAGATATAATTCTATGAATGGAAAATGAAATAAAATTGCACATGGACACCAACGAAGAAGGGACGAAGAGAATCAAACTGTGCCCAAAAACATGTACGATTCGAAACAAACACATTCGTTTTACGATCTCCTACAAGTGACCTGGCCTACTTTTGTTCTTAATAAGGTTATAAACTTCCCTCTTAAGATGCTGCTTCACTAAGTAGTGGTTATTCACTCATGATCTTCATTGTTCTCGCTGTCGAACATAACACGAGAGAGACTTAACGACCATTCTATTTATTTGGTTAAAGCACGGATCATTAAGACAGTACATACGTGAAAATGCCACGGAAACGCTTCCACCACATTCGTTCAACCAGGAAATATGAAAGATATAGCAAATGCATGAAGCTCAGCGAATAAATTGTAATATCTCGCGAGTTACTTGCTCCATGGCGGCTTGCCATTCGACATTTACTTTAGAGCCTCGGTTAGTGGGAATATTTTTTGGCTCGTAGCCAAATTTTCTTGTGTTTTTCCTTGCGTGTTCATCAGAAAGCAGGTGCCCACAAACCCCAAATATTACTCATCTTCCACAGGAATTGCTCCTTTAAGTGTAAATTCTCCCTACTCATTGCATATTTATGGCTATGTGAATATGGCTATGCATAGCTATGTATGTAAAGCTACACTACTGGCAAGAATTGTGTAGCCACCTAAGCAAAAATTGGAAAGATAGACTTATTTTCGTTTTTGAGTATTTTGTTGCATTACAAGCAATGAAAAACCAATCTTAAACTAGAACAAATTTCTTTAAATAATACATAGACTGTCATGCGGCTATACAAAAGTATTACACAAGTTAATTGGTACAGTGATTGTTTTGTTCCAAAACTGTTTTAATTTGGAAAATTTTTAAGAGCCGGCAATTTTTAATTTTGGCCAGTAGTGTATGTGCGTGTATGGGGGAAAGGGGGGGATTGAGTAGCCAGCTCCCTCGGCGGCCCTGTGTATGTCTATGTGTGTATGTCTATGCGTGTATGGCTGTATGCATGTATGGCTATGTATGGCTAAGAATGCGTGGCTATTTACATGACTATCTATGCATAGCTATCTATGTATGGCTATGTATGTATGGCTATGTATGTATGGCTATGCATGGCTATGTATGTATGGCTATGTATGTATGGCTATATATGTATGGCTATGTATGTATGGCTATGTATGCATGGCTATGTATGTATGGCTATGTATGGCTAAGAATGCGTGGCTATTTACATGACTATCTATGCATAGCTATCTATGTATGGCTATGTATGTATGGCTATGCATGGCTATGTATGTATGGCTATGTATGTATGGCTATATATGTATGGCTATGTATGTATGGCTATGTATGCATGGCTATGTATGTATGCCTATGTATGTATGGCTATGCATGGCTATGTATGTATGGCTATGTATGCATGGCTATGCACTGTATCTATGGCTATGTATGTATGTCTTTACGTGCGGCTTCAGAAACGGATGAGGCAACGCCGACATGATATTTGTGGCCAGATGACTACAGGAAAAATGCGCAAAACAGCGCATGGATATGTACGCCGTATTCACCGACCTAACGAAGGCCTTTACGCGGAGCCAGCGATCACCGTGGTAGAAAAACCCTTGAAGTAACTAAAACCTTCACCTAGCTTGGCAGCAAACTATCAAATGACGGCCAACTTGATGCAGAGATTGATAGCCGCATCGCAAAAGCTGGCAGGTCTTGTGGAAGATTACGGTCGAGAGTGGTCATAGTCCAAAACTAAATCAGCGTCTACAGCCCAGCAGTGCTCACCATACTATTCTATGCAAAAGAATGACTATTCCAAACTCTTCTTGCAATCTTCTTCCATTCTTGAATCCTACAACTTACCATCTTTCAAACCTAAAATCAATAGATCTGATATTATCTCCCAATCTGCATAGCCTTTTGCTTTCTTCTTTTTCCCTATGTTGGGACATTGCATAGACCACAATGGCCTTTCCTCAACATGATTCAATAAGCAAATAAACCTGGACCCACACCAACTTCACCTTCAAAAGCCTTTCTACAACGCTGCTTCAGAGACGTTCTGAAGGTCAGCTGGCAAAGCCTCACAACAAATGGGGGGGGGGGGGGGGGGGTGCTGAAAGTGGCAGACATTAATTCTGTCGAAACTGAGGTCAGTAGTTCGCAACTCAGATGGGCCGGAAACGTCCTGCGAACAGCGGGTTTGCTCTATTCTTAGTAAAACGTTTCAGTTGATATGCTTGGACAATTTTATCGTAAAATTTCATCGGGTGCTTTTCTATTACTGCTGAGGTTTCGTTTAGATTACTTCGTTTACTCTCTATTTTGACATTAAACACAGCTTATCTTAAGTTGAAGCGTTTGATCAAGTATAAAGATGAGAAATTTCTTCATTAATGACAAACCATTTTAACTATCATTTAGCTGCTGCAGAGATTCGGCTGGCTTTGCTCGATAGATATCGTCACCAGTGTTCTGTCCTTGGTCACGTGACATCTGTTTCTTATGTAGTCTAATCTAGTCAATCGTATCTTATCTCTTTGCATATATTCAGTATAAAAGCATGTTATTTTATTGCTCTGCCCTCTCTCGGTACAACACTACCTTGTAAATTGATACATTAATTAGCATATGTGTCACAGGAGTCATACCTACCGATGGATTTGCATTTTAGGCACACCACATCCCAGACATGAATATCTTCACATGCTATTCCAAAACATTCCAAAGTATGAAAGGAACAGCTGAATATCACTTGAATATCATTTGGTTACATTGAATATCATTTGGTTCCCACCTGCCTGGCACAGTTCCAACATCTTGGAAAATTTGCAGATAAAACAGACAAAAGACAATCAAATCTCCATTTCTGTGTTGCAAAACGAAGCTAGTGATGAAAAATGAAAGTTTGATATGAAACGTCAATGATTTTATTAAATCTTTTACAATTTCAATGAAAGCTTGATCGTTATTTGAAAAACTGAAAGATGATAAAATATGCAGAGTTTTCTAGCTAAAAGTGGTAAGAAATGCATTGGGAATAACTTGACTTTGCATAGAATTTAGGACAGAACACCCCTGCTGTGTAAATGAAAACGAGAATTATTTCCAAGACTGCCACGAATGCATGTTTAAAAGGACATCTTGATAGTACATTGGCATGATAGGTGGTTTTTACTCTACCAGTTTACAAATAAATAAGTGGTTTAAAGGGCTGTTTTTCAAACAATGAAAGCTAGAAGCTAACTACAGTATGGCCATACAGACAGACATTTTACTACGTTGTCGATCTATGGAAGGGAAACAAATTGAATGGTTGAATTCACTAAAATTGAACTTAGGAATACGACTGAAGTTCTTGAAACTGAGTTATCCAATGGCGATTCTGCCTGTGCCCTGACCTCCCATTGATCTAATTGCAAGTTATTATAAGCATGGCTTGATCACCGTTTTGAACCTGTTAAATGTTATAATCATCATGATTATTGTCAATAATGTTATTTGACTCCACGAAACAAAAATCTCATGTCCAATATGAACAGAATTGCAAGCCATGCCACTGACGTCAGAGCGACGCTACCTGTGAAAACCATATTGAGTCACGGAGGAGATGAACAGTTTGAAACCACGCAGCGTTCAAGTCGGACGACTGGAAGGAGCTGAACGGCGTCAATGATCTCCTGTTGTTTTTATTACGGCGACGAGAATCCTGTAAAGTTTGGTGGCTGTTTTTAAATCAGAATCAAGTGCGCGCCTTTGCTTTCAAAAGTTTTGCCACAAGAGAGATACCGAAACAGTCTTTTCCTGCTGTAAAAGTTTCCCGATTCTTCTTTGAAGGAATTGGTAGTTGTAACCTGGCACACGCAATCCTTCCAAAGGAAAGTGTGAGAAATGATTAATTCATCCAATGCACCTAAACAATGCCCGTATGTCGAAGAGGTATGCAACAGCGATCCAACATACCGATGCGAATGCAAAACTCCCCGATAACACCATTCTAATGCAAGGGTCTATATAACAAATGGCAGTATAAAAAACAGCTTATACAATCCGTAGATCAGCAATACCTCCAGTGCCACAAGCCCAATTACTTCAAATGCATTTACAGGCATAATAAAGGTGAATCCATGCTGAAATCGAAAGCCAAAATATGCAATTCACTCTGTGAGTAGTTTGGCAAGAACCAATCAACGCATTTCTGCGTCCTAAATTTCTGATACCGTAAGTGCTTTGATTTTTCAGTAAAAAGACTTGAAATGGCTAGTAAATACTATTACAACGATTCGGCACTCTGCAAGCTCTGTTCTTCAGCCAGGAACAATTTAAGAACATGTAAATCTCTGCAACCGTTGCTGCTATAAATATTCCAAGCGCAAGCAAGACGAGATAGGGGGCCGGCATTGAAATTGGTGCTTCAGGCAAGGAATGATTTTTTCAAGAAATCAACTGCCTTTATCTCTCTAGAAGATAAACAAAAAGGCATGAAAATTTGGAAAGAGGTGAAAAAAATCAAATTTCAAATCGATATTCATTACTTCGTAATTGATGTATGAGTGCATCAAGACAACAGTCAGATAGAATTTTGCGAAACTGATTGGGTGCAGACCTTGCAAAATTGCTTCAAGGTCTGCAGCAATATGCCACTTACCTTCCAAGAGTTCTCATATGATGTCTCTCAAAAGAGCTGAGCGAATTGGAATGGTTTTTAAGGTATAGTGAAACCTGTTGATGCTGAGATAGAGCACTGAATGGACGCAGTTAATGCGATGAATCATTAATTTTTCCATCATGGTTTAAGCATTCACAAAATGAATAGAGATCTATATGGGATATGCTAGGGAAACATCAGTTGAATATACGCAGGGGATTGAGGATATTTTGCCAAAAGCCTTACTACACTAGGGTGTGCAAAGGGGTGACCATCTAGTGACAGAAAAAAGTTTGATGAATTGTGCCCTCTTGTTTGACGTACGGTCCATTCTTAAATGCAGGCGACAATCAACACGAACCTAAATGATACACTTTGATGAAATATTCATTGGCATTTCGGTTTGATTGCAAGCTTTCCATGCTTTATAGAATGATTGCCACCAAAAGCAACCTCGACCGATTGTATGAAAATGCTTTTGAATATTAATGCTGTTGGTTCATTCAATGGACAGCATGGACAAAACTTTCTTCTTGTCTACTGTGAAGGAGCTCATTTTTACAATTATACCTTGCTTCTATGTTCCATTTACTAGCAGTGAGTCATTTACTTTCTGCAATGATATGTAATCATTTTCTCTAAGACCCAATGGCATTGTATAGGCCACAATGGCCTTTCCCCAACATAACTCACTAAAAAAAGAAAAAAAAATAACATCTATGTAACCCTGGTCCTTCCTGTTGACATGATCTGCACCTGAAGGTTCATGAAGAGCCAGTAATAATAATGATAATAATAATGAAATACGAATTTGTATACAGGAATAACCTATCAGCATGTCAAGCATGATGTTATCATTAGGGTCCTGTGTTAAAGCTAAAAAACAAAGAAAGCGAAGTAAAAACTAATCTAATTACAAATTTAAATACAAGTATATAAGTCATCCAGATTTGATCTAAATAAAACAGACACACTAAAGCTTTTAGTAGCCCTAAGCAAAGTTCTACATACTCTAAAAAACCCATCACACAACAGAAACTCATTACGTTTTCCATTGGAAGCCAGAAAAATGCTTATGAACACCAAGGAGGTCTACTGCTGTAAAGATACTTTTTCATCATAATAAAGGAGCCACGAAGTTTAGTTTACCTTTTCTTTTCAAAAACCTAAAGAAAAAACAAGGTCTTTTTGCCGACAGTAGCAGCAGGGATAGAGTAGCAGAGAAGAGAAGCTTAATTGAGCCTACTCAGAATAGTTTCATTTGACAAATTAATTGATGAAATCACCTGGTCTTTGCAAGGAAATTAAAGAAAAAGGTACGATTACTATCAATTCAACATCAAAATTTCTTGACCAATATTTTTTGCACTCTTATGATATGTGACGATGTATTTCAGTTTGGTTGAGTTTGCAGACTGATTGCACAGGAGTTGCGGAAGTAAATCCTTTGCAGTTTACAATGAAATTGGCGGCAAGCCTGACAGGAGACAACTTCATAGAACACACTTCGCTTCGACAACTAGGAGCTCAGCAGCATCCGGCTTCTACTTGGCATAGAACTAAACACTCCACGCAGGAGTTCTATACATTTGTGCAGTTCTTAATTCTTTTAATAATACAAAATGATGAAATTTAAATAACGAATATCTTAACTGGATTCGAGCAAGCTTTTACTAGTCTCCGTGTAATCCAGTTAAAATTCTCAGTCTTCCCTAAAACCGAATAATTCTCTGAAACTCTCTGAAATTTTCTGAAATTTTCTGAAATTTTCTGAAATTTTAATTATCCATGATGATAGACTCACAATCTTGCTTGAGTATTTCGTTATTAAAATGAGCGTCTTCCCTTGGCTGACCTGCTTCAAAGCATTTCCCCACGTAGTATGCTTGCACCATTGCCAACATACCAGTTACAACAATTACACATACAGCTACAGTCTCAAACATCATATTGCCAATCTCGAACCAGCATTGCAATGACACACTATCAGTTGCTGGAAAATTCGCTTCGTTATCAATTTTATGAATCTGCTTTTGAGAGGAAACTTTCCACATATCAATGATAATACGTTGTATTTCCTTATAAATAAGTTATCTAGTTTAGAAACACATTGAAAAGCAGGACGGGGGTTGATCATTGCTTTTACAGCCCTCTACCTGCGTGCCTCTATGGAACTACCATGTTCTTCTGACCCATAGGTACCTCTACCTGCGTGCCTCTATGGAACTACCATGTTCTTCTGACCCATAGGTACCTCTACCTGCGTGCCTCTATGGAACTACCATGTTCTTCTGACCCATAGGTACCTCTACCTGCGTGCCTCTATGGAACTACCATGTTCTTCTGACCCATAGGTACCATTCTGAGAGGCATGATTGCGAGGCACGATGATGAATCCATTCTTTGCACTTTGCACTTTGCCCCCACCTTTAAGCCAGACACCCATATATTGTTGGGAGGACAGTTGAGGCCATCCAGAGATGGGAGCAACGATGATGATTTGAACCCAAGACCTTCAGTAAAGCAGAGACATGCTCTAATCGAGTGCCCAACTGATCTCCGTTACTCTTCTGAACTACAAAATCCACAACGCAGGCTAATAATGGGCAAATTTGATTTTCTTATGCAAATCATTATTCAAGTTTTGCTTTTCAATCAGAATTAATGATCCATCGATCCATCCAAAGCTTCAGAGCATGATAAAACGATGACTGCATGTTGCTAGACAAGACACAACCCCCTGCTTTGTATTTTGCTTGCAGGTACCAGACGTAGATTAAATACGAATTCATGGTCAAGAATATTATAATATCTAGACTTATTGCTAAATCATGCACAATGTTTTTCCTTTTAAGTCAACTTCCTTTTGTTGAACAAGGTTTAGGTTGCTTGTATGCATAACACTCCTGTATGCTTACCAAGGCGCTCATTAAGGACATTTCACTGGTGGAGCAATAGAAGGGGCTGGTGGTGAATTTCCCTACCACTTAATATGTTAAAAAGTGCCCTGATGTTTACTGGACATAAAGCCTGGCGCTAATACCACAATGTTAGAGAAAAGTCTTACCATCGTTTCTTGCTTCTTGCATTCAATTCATTTTCCCGCCATTTATCTATCCGTTATATCCCAAATCCAACTCACAGCGGAAAGCTTGTCTGTAGGGCAATATACCAAATTCCAAGTTGCCTTCGTTTTTGCAGGGAGAAGTGACCCAGTTGCTCTTTCTGTCAGAATCCATTATTTTGTTACAAAAGATCGCTTGAAGCACAAAAAGGCATACTCAAATGCAGCAGCTACCTTTCATAAAGATGCCTGCACACGTTATGACGTAAAATATTTGTATTTGAATGATGGATAGAGCAAAAATCGTTCTACACTGACCACTTAAAGCAAAGAGTAACAATACGAATGACTGCTAATGTTGCTGATCACGCAGCTGCAAGTTTGCGAAAGAAAGGCGGAGTGCTGAAGCAAACTGTCGACAAGCTACAGATGTTCACAATTTGAGAACTGTCTTTTCATTGTCATAAAATACTGAACATTA